>JAFBJS010009690.1:0-16928 GCA_016785265.1 Paraplagusia blochii | reverse complement strand
TATTAGTTTTTACTTTTCAACCCTTTTTTATTTTGCAGACCCCCACATCGCAGGATGAATGGGAGGTGATTTCGGAAGAATTCTACCGAAAGTGGCAATATCCCTGTTGCATAGGTGCTATTGATGGCAAGCATATTGCCATCAAACAACCAGATGGAAGTGGTTCAGAGTTTTTTAATTATAAGCATTTCTTCAGTGTTTTACTTATGGCAGTTGTAGATGCCAACTATAAATTCTTGTATGTTGACGTTGGAGCTGCTGGCCGAGCAGGAGATGCTGGTGTTTTTGGAGAGTCACCACTTCAAAAAGCCTTATGTGAAAACACTCTAAACCTCCCACCGCCCACGCCATTGCCAGGCTTCCATGATGCGGTAGTAAACTACCATTTGGTCGGCGATGATGCTTTCCCTCTCGACAAGACAATGATGAAGCCCTACCCACACAGGAATTTGGAAAAGGAGAAAAGCATTTTTAATTATAGACTCTCACGAGTTAGACGTGTTTCTGAGAATGCGTTTGGAATATTAAGCAACAGATTTAGAGTCTTTTTGAGTACCATTAACCTTAATCCGGATAAGTTAACAAATATAATACTAGCAGCCTGTTGCCTTCACAATTTTATGGTGGAGAAGAACAAAGTCAACTATACCAGTGTTGCTGACATGGAAGTTGGGCAAAAATATCTTACAACAGGTTCCTGGAGGGCTGATGATATGTTAACTGGTTTGCCACCCGCCCCGGGAAGAAATCCAAAGGCAGATGCCAAGAAACAGAGAAGTGTTAAGTCTACCACAAATAATAGATAGTAGAAAAGAAAGTTGAATAAGAGAAAGAAGGGAGAAAGAGATAGAGGGCAACAATGGGGCCCACAAGGGGTCTACGGCTGGACCTATACACCACCATGGGCGCAGTCAAAAAGAAAAGCTTTGAGTCTACTTTTGAAAGTAGAGACTGTATCTACCTCCTGGACTAGAACAGGCAGCTGGTTCCAAAGTAGAGGGGCCTGATAACAGAAAGCTTTGGCTCCAAATCTAGATTTTGAGTATCGTGGAACCACAAGAAGACCAGCTCCTAGCGAACGAAGAGTTCTAGTGGGCTGATATGGTTGTATCAGCTCCACTATAGAGGAGGGTGTCAGCCTATGGAGAGCCTTGTAGTTAAGCAGTAGGATTTTAAATTGCATTCTTAAATGAACCGGGAGCCAATGAAGAGAGGCACTGGGAAGATATGATCTCTCTGCCTAGTTATAGTCAGAACACGAGCTGCTGTGTTCTGGATAAGCTGCAGAATTCTCAGAGAACCGGCTGAGCATCCGGCAATAAAGAATTAGAATAGTCAAGCCTAGAAGTAACAAAGGCATGGACCAACTTCTCAGCTGCATCTTGGGGAAGTATCTGCCTCACTTTCCTAATGTTACAAAGATGAAAGTATGCAGTCTTAGAGATATGTTTCATATGTGATTTGAAAGAAAGCTCCTGGTTAAAAAATAACACCTAGGTTTTTAACAGAGGTGTTGGAGGCAGTGGTTAAACTATTATCAGATGCTATTTTGTCAGATATAGAGTCCCTTACATGTTTTGGACAACAACTTGGTCTTATCTGAATTAAGTAACAAAAAGTTACGGGTCATCCAGGTCTTAATGTCATCTACTCAGGATTTAAGCCGCTGTAGATTACCTTGTTCACCAGCCTTAATTGATGAATATAATTGAGTGTCATCATCATAATAGTGGAAGTCAATTGAATGTTTCCTGATGACATCACCCAAAGGGAGCATATAAAGGGTGAACAAGATTGGACCTAGCACGGATCCCTGCGGGACACCAAGGCTGACCCTGGTGCGGGAGGACTGAGTGTTATTGATATGAACAAACTGATATCGGTCTCTTAAGTACGACCGAAACCATTCCAAGGCAGCGCCCATGATTCCGAACAAGTTCTCTAGGGTCCTCAACAAAATCTGGTGGCCGACTGTATCAAATGCTGCACTAAGATCTAACAATACTAGCACTGAAACAAAAGCCTGGTCCAATGCCATCAGAATGTCATTAGTGACTCTGACCAGAGCAGTCTCAGTGCTATTATTAACCCTAAAGCCTGACTGGAAGGTCTCAAATAGATTGTTGCAATTTAAGTAATCAGAGAGCTGGTCAGCAACAACCCTCTCTAGTATTTTGGAGATGAAAACCAAATTGGAGATGGGCCTATAATTAGCTAGGACCTCTGGGTCCACTAAGGGTTTCTTAAGGAGTGGTTTAATGACGGCAACTTTGAAATTTAGGGGAACATAGCCAATTGTAAGAGATGGATTGATTATATCTAATATGGAGGTGACAATTAAGGGGAACACCTCCTTAAGGAGCCGAGTGGGAATAGGATCCAAAATACGGGTAGAACTTTTAGCCAAAGAGATCATGGCAGTGAGCTGATGTACGTCTATGGCAGGGGTCTCCAAACTGTTCCACAAAGGGCCGGTGTGGCTGCTGGTTTTTGTTCCAACCCACAGCTTGACCAATCAGGTGTCTGATGACTGTGGTCAGTTGATTAAACCTGTCAACTCAGGTGTACTGCTGCTTGGTTGGAACAAAAACCTGCAGCCACACCGGCCCTTTGTGGAACAGTTTGGAGACCCCTGGTCTATGGGGTCAAATGTGGTTAGGGATATGTCCGGTTTACCAGCTACCTCTTGCGCCACTGTATCAGAATGCAGATTAGCTGCAGTTGATGTCATGAGGCCATTTAACTTATCCCTAATAGTTAAAATTTTATCATTAAAGAAACTCAAGGAGTCAGAGTTGCTGAGATGAGCTGGGATGCTCTGCTCCATGGAGTTATGCCCCTGAGTCAGCCTGGCTACAGTGCTGAACAGGAACCTAGGGTTGTTCTTCTTCTCTTCTATTAAAGAAGTGTTGTACCTAGCCTTGGCAGTACACAGAGCTTGTCGGTGCTTTTTAAGGCTATCTTTCCAGATCAGGAATAATTCACTGTCTGTGGTTGAGCGCCATCTTCTCTCTAGTTTGCGAGACAACTGCTTTAATTTATGGGTTTCAGATGTACAGTATACCAAGGAGCTGTCCTCCTTCTAGTACTAACTTTTTTGTGATGGCCAATTGAATTTAAAGTGTTTTGGAGGGAGCCAGCAGTACTGTTGACCAGAGAATCAATAACAGAGGGACTAGAGTTATCACAAGAGTCCCCTGAAAAATGGAGAACAGGGACTGTACTAAGACCCAGTGGAACTGTTTCCTTAAAGCTAGAAATAGCACTATCAGTCAATTTAGCAGAAAGTCAAAGATGATTAATGCATGGTTCGACAGAGAAGGATTTTGGGGAGAAACAACAAGGTGTTCAATTTCAACACCATAGGCTAAGATTAGGTCCAAGATATGGTTTTGTCTATGTGTAGGTTCATGTACACACTGAGAAAAGCCATTTGATTCTATAACCGACATAAAGGCAGCACTGCAGCTATCATTGGCTACATCCACATGAATTTTGAACTCCCCCAACAACATTACTTTATTAGTTTTGTGGACTAAATCTGAAAGAAACTCTTCAAATTCAGATAAAAAAAAATCAGTTATCCACATTCTCCTGTCCTGTGGTAGCCTAGTGGAGCTTCTAATTTTAATAAGATTATTGGGAATAGCTCCTCTGCTGGTTATTTTGAGTGACTGGGTAACAGACACAGTCTCAATGTGGCTATAAGTGGGCAACGGACCAGAGGGCAGCGCAGAGGAGAGTGGTAAACTGCAGCTCCGCCCCCCGGTCCCAACACCAAGTCAATTGACGTTTAAGCACTTGGCCACGAGAAATCAGAGCTGCTCCATCCCTCGTGGGATGGATGAAGTCTCTTTCAATGAGACCAGGTCTACCCCAGAAAGTCCTACAATTATCAATAAAGTCCACGCCGTTTGTGGGACACCATCTCAACAACCAGCTGTGAAGTGATGCTGTACGACTAAACATTTCATCACTTTCAAAATTGGGCAGAGGACCGGAGAAAACCACGGAGTCAGACAACGACTTAGCCAGCGTACACACCGATTCTAAGCTTATTTTTGTAACCTCCGATTTACGTAACCGCTGGTCATTATACCCAAGTGAAAAATAATTTTACTATATTTAACCCTACTCTTAGCCTTAGCCAGAAACTTAAGGTGTGATTCAATGTTTCCCGCTCTCGCCCCAGGGATGCAGACCACGGCAGCGGGACTGGACAGCTTTACATTCTGCAAAACAGAGTCCCCAATGACCAGAGGTCTACCCTCCACAGGTGTGTCGTCGAGCGGGGCAAAACGGTTAGAAACCCAAAGCGGAACATGGGTCTCGATGTATTCACAAACTAAATTTTCTTCTGACCGTCAACCATCGTTCCTGTGTTCTACGGTGCTTGGGAAAAGCCGAGGGTGAACTCGCGGGAGCTACACTAAGTGGATCCGACGTGGCAGAGGAGGGCTGACTAACTGAAGTAAACGGTTGAATTAACGGTTTTAACTCTACAACACGGAGCCGAGCTTCGAGATTGTTAAGCCTTGCATCCAATCTAACTAACGGACCACAATGATTACAAATATAACCCTTACTAAAAGAGACAAGGGATTAACTTAACATGTGGCAAAACAAACAAGAAGAGCTACAGAACAATGAAGCGTGAGCTGAAAAAAATAAAGTAAAAAGTAGTAGAAAGCAAGAGTGTAAAAGATAAAGAGAGATGGTAAAGTATATATAGAAAAAGATAAAGAAGATAAAACAAACTTAGATACTGACACTCTGAGAGCTCTGCAGGAGACGCTCCTGCACCTCTGCAGGCGTGATTACACCTGAAAATGTACACACAAAGTAAATTTTTATACACGTGAGAAATTATGGACAGAAATTATACACGCTTTGTAATTCATAGTTGTTTTAAACGGACATCAAATTAATGCATCACACTATGTGCCTCAGATAGAGTTACCTGTAATTACACACTTGGCCAGTAGGTGGTGTCGTGAGTACATGAAGCACCAAGACATGAACCATTTCTCGAACCACTTGGTTAAAGTGGTTCGGGACTGTTTTACCATTCGAGTCGTGAAACGATTTGGCACTGAATCATTGACTTCCTGGAGTTTTTATAGTCAATGCAGTTGATAAATAAACTCCAACCATCCGTGTGGAACAGCAACTGCATGGACCATGCACAAACCGTGACACCGACAACAGGCATCGCACCTCATAAGCCGGATGATCATCCACTAGTTACGGTGGTGGAAGGGGTTTGTCTGGGGGACACACTGGACTTGTAGCTAAGGGTTTGATTAAAGAAACATGAAATGTTGGATGAATGTTTAAAGACTTCGGGAGTTTGAGGCAGACAGATAATGTGTTAATTACTCGTTCAATTTTATAGGGACCAATAAAACTTACCGTTCTGGGCAGGAACTGGAATGTCTCTGGCTGACAACCACACTCTTTACCCCAGGTGGATAGCGAGGCGCGGGGCGACGGTGTTCATCTGCAGCTTTCTTTGTTCTGGCATTCATCTTTAACAAAACAGCTTGGACAACTTTTCATACACTACAAAGGCGCAGCATGTTGAGGGAACCTGTTCAGGGAACAATGGGGTTGGAAACCCAAGGTAACAAAAAATGGGGACATACAAGTGAGGGAATTTTGTGTGTACACCCAAGGCAGAAATAAACTCCAAGAAGTTGGGTGGTGACTTGTGACACAGCGGAATGCAGTCCCAAGATCTTGATTAGCTCTTTCGGCTTGACCATTGGATGATAGCCAGAGGAGAGACTCACCGAGACTCCCAATGCAGAACATAAGGCCTTCCACACTTGGGATGAAAACTGTGGACCCCCTGTCAGAAACAATATCCTTGGGAATTCCATGGAGACGCACCACATGAAGCACAAGTACATCTGCTGTCTCAGTAGCTGTTGGGAGCTTCGATGAGGGGAACAAAATGGACAGCTTTAGAAAACTTGTCAACAATGGTAAGTATGCATGTGTGACCAAATGAGAGGGGTAGTCCTGTAAAAAAATGAACAAGCGGTGAAAGCTCTCTTAGCATCGGGAGACCAGTGAAAAGGAATCTTAGTGGAAGCGAGGTTAGTGAGCGGGGCAACAATCCGACTATAATTTCTAATGAAGCGTCTGTAGATTTTTGCAAAACCTGAAAACCACTGTAGTTATTTCCTCGTATATCGTGTAGGCCACTCATCTACAGCCTTAATTTTGGCAGGATCAGCCCTTACTGCCCGTTCTCAATAACAAGTGCTAGAAAAGAGACAGACTCTAAATAAAAGGCACACTTCCCTGCCTTCACAATCTGTTTTCCAACAGCCTCTGCAGCACTTCCCTGACATGTTAGCACTTTGAGATCCCAGGGATGGAAAGTGCATTATAAATTAAATGTATTATTATTATTATTATTATGTTGTTCATGTTCTTTTAGGTCCTTGGAAAATATAAGAATATCATTAAGATATACAAAAACCAATAGTCCAATCATATCCCATAATACATAATTTACTAATGTGCTAAATGTTGCCGGGGCATTAGTCAAACCAAAAGGCAATACTCAAAGTGGCCGAACAGAGTATTAAGGCAAGAGGCATAGCAGTGAGCACTCTAACTCACCACAGTGCTCCTTGCCCAACCAATGTGGGGGTTGTGGAGTCTTAGCCAAGGACGTCCTAGGACAATTGGTGCACTGGGAGAGGATATAACAAAACAAACTAAATAACTTCCCTATGGTTTCCAGATAACAGAGACAGCTCTTTAGTGTGTCTCTTGATGGTCGAAAGAGTACTCCCATCCAATTCTGGGACAGTCTGTGGAGGAATCAATCGTTCAGTAGGAATACGTGACACAGAGGGGCAAGACTTTTGTGTCATACAACTCACCATCATCCCTATGTCTAAGGATGAGTCTGATCTTTTGGCTGCACTGAACAGTCCTTTAAAAGGTGCCGAGAACTACCACAATGAAAAACAGAATCCCGTGCTAGTCATCTCTGTCTATGCCCCGGGAACCGCTTGCAGTCTACCTGCATAGTCTACCGAGGCAGATGGTTCTGGACCTGAATAAAAACAGTAGGACACTGTCTGTCAAAATTTGCTTTGGGAGCAGGGGAAAAAAAAGACTGAACGGAGAAGGGACTGCTACCACGCTCCCTGAGTCAATTATCAATTTTGATAATTAAAGAGATTAATTAATCTAATGAGCTAACTTCTTCTTCAGTTACTAATTCATCCTTAATTAACTAATTCAAGCCATGAGCTAATACCCACTGTAATGCTATATCACCCCAGCCACTCTCCATTGCGAGTATGTGGAACTCCACCGAATAATTTGCCACAGACTTCTGGCCCTGCTCAAGTAGCAGCCCATCCCCTCACTGGGTGATCGAAAACTTTACACATCTCTGCAGTGAACTAATCAAATGAATCACAAGCCACAGCGTTCTGTTCCCATAAGGCTGCTGCCCATTGAGCTGCTCTGCTAGTAAGCAAACTAGTTACAAAAGCAACTGGAGACCTCTCAGAAGGATAGGTGGCTGGCTGATGTTGAAGAACTAGTGAGTACTGCAGCAAAAATCTTCCACAAAAATCCAAATCTCCTGCATACCTCAGGTGTCGGAACTAGAGTTTCCTGGGGGAAAGGGGGTGGTAACCACTCAAGTCGTGAAAAGATCTGGCACTGAATTGTCGACGTCCTGGAGTTCTTATAGTCAGTGCAGTTGATGAAGTAACTCCCACCATCCGTGTGGAACAATCAATGATGATTCAGTGCAGGTGCAGGGCTCCATCTACCTCAGCCACACCACAAGGAAATTAACATGAGTGTGGCCAGCAATTGCATGGACCATGCACAAACTGTGACACTGAAAAGCTCCTGGACCTGACTCTTTCTCACCATCCACCCTAAAGACTGTGCTGATCAACTGTCTCCAGTGTTCATGGAAGTCTTTAACACCTCACTGCAGATGTGTCACCTACCAGCCTGCTTCAAATCCTCTTCCATTGTCCCTGTCCCCCCAAAAACAAAGACAACTGAATTAACGACTACAGACCTGTCGCCTTGACCTCTGCAGTCATGAAGACTCTGGAACGACTGGTGCTAGCACACCCATTACAAACACAAACCCATTACAGATACTTTCCTCAACCCCCTACATTTCGCTTACAGATCCAACAGGTCTGTAGGTGATGCTATAAACCTGGCCCTCCATTACATCCTCCAGCATCTAGAATCCCCAGGAATCTATGCAAGGATCCTGTTTGTGGATTTTAGCTCTGCTTTCAATACCTAATTCCTGGCCTACCACAGAACAAGCTTTCCCAGCTAAATGTATCTGATTCCACATGCAGATGGATCACAGACATTCTGTCTGACAGGAGGCAGCACATGAGGCTGGGGATGTAACATGTGACTTCCAAACCATCAGCACCGGCGTTCCTCAGGGCTGTGTTTTTTCCTCACTGCTTTTTTCCCTCTACACCCATCAGTCATCCATTGGTCAAACTGCTGACGTTTGCTGGTCACTCTTATTTGACTGATCTCCGAGGGAGATGAGTCCCACTACAGGTGGGATGTGTGTCACAACAACCACCTGGAGCTCAACGCCGCTAAGACAGTGGAGATGACCATACAATACAGCCCCGCCCATCCCCATCACACTCCATGACTCTGGACACTGTGGAGTCCCTCTGCTTTCTAGTTTACATGAAATAATTAAGCTGGCAAGAAAGAGGATTTCCGCAGTGTGGGAATACCTTGACCTTGAAAAAAAATTATAATATAATATTGTTGTGTAAATATTATAAAAATATAAAGTACAGAAAAGGAGGTCCACATTATGAACGTCTCTCAGACAGAAAAACATGATTCAGACAAAACATAAGCTCAAGGGTAATTTCTACATATCTGTCTTATATATTGTGCCAGGTGTCAAAATGTTGATGTTATGTTATGTTTGATAATTATTTTTGGAAAAGTTGCAGCTCTGTGTGGAGCTGGAGCTCAACGCCGCTAAGACAGTGGAGATGACCATACAATACAGCCCCGCCCATCCCCATCACACTCCATGACTCTGGACACTGTGGAGTCCCTCTGCTTTCTAGTTTACATGAAATAATTAAGCTGGCAAGAAAGAGGATTTCCGCAGTGTGGGAATACCTTGACCTTGAAAAAAATTTATAATATAATATTGTTGTGTAAATATTATAAAAATATAAAGTACAGAAAAGGAGGTCCACATTATGAACGTCTCTCAGACAGAAAAACATGATTCAGACAAAACATAAGCTCAAGGGTAATTTCTACATATCTGTCTTATATATTGTGCCAGGTGTCAAAATGTTGATGTTATGTTATGTTTGATAATTATTTTTGGAAAAGTTGCAGCTCTGTGTGTAATTAACCAAAGTGTCAGGAATGAGTATCTGAGGCTGTGAAACACGAATGGGACCACAGTTAAATCCATCAAGCACAGTGATTGTAATCACAAACTAATGTTTCATTTTGTTGTGAGTATACTGTTATGTGCTGTGTTTATTGAATTCATTCACTTACCAGGCATACAATGCAACCGGGACGAATGCCAACGAGACACCTGCCACCCCAAGTGCACTCTTCGTTGGTTTAAAGCAGTGTCAGCCGTCACTAAGTCTCTAAGTGAAATATAACCCATTAGAGCAAAAAATCGTTTTTTAACTGTACTCTCATAATATTTTTTCCCCAAAATTAATATGATTAGCAGATAAGCTTAAAATATTAATTGATTGATTAAATATCATTTCTATTTCTAACTGGCTTAGCTACTTTGATTTAAAGAA
This sequence comes from Paraplagusia blochii, assembly GCA_016785265.1. Taxonomy (NCBI): domain Eukaryota; kingdom Metazoa; phylum Chordata; class Actinopteri; order Pleuronectiformes; family Cynoglossidae; genus Paraplagusia; species Paraplagusia blochii. The sequence goes on along the minus strand of JAFBJS010009690.1, from coordinate 7,095 downwards.
TACCTGGTGTGAAGAGAATAATCACTGAAACACATAATTCCATGAACTGAGCTGATGCGCAAAGATCTCAAACACAAAATGTAAAAACGGGTGATATTTGCAGTAGGGGTGATCCATATTAACATTTACCAATACCGATATAAACCTATATTGCCCAAAACTTCATTCCTGATACCGATATGAACCAATACCGATATATGCAGTTGATTTCCCTTGAATTAGTGTGATACCAGACTAAAGGCATTCTATAAAAAAACTGGGTACAACATAAAGGCACTACTTCAATATAAGTTATAGAAAAATTACACATTTATTTTTTACCATTTTGTCTGAAACAGTCCTATGATTCTTTTTGCAGCATTTAATCCACCCATCTTCATCCGCTTATCCGGAGCTGGGTCGTGGGGGCAACATTTGGAGGAGGGATACCCAGACTTCCCTCTCCCAGACACTTCCTCCAGCTCATCTGGGTGGATCCCTAGACGTTCCCAAGGAATGTAGATTAACCGGTAAATTGAGAGCTTTGCCTTTTGGCTTAGCTCTTTCTTCACCATGAAAGATTGATACAGTTACAGCTCCCCATCCCCACTGTAAACGGTGTGGAAGGGGAACTGCTTCACCCTTCTGAGGCGCCGGACAGTTTGCCAGATTTCCCTTTCATGCCTTCCCCGAACTTTTCCCAAGCCCAAGAGTTTTTGCTTCTACCACTGCCCGCCGTGGCCTGCTTGACCAGCCTGTACCTGTTGGTAGCCTCAGGAGTCCCCTGAGCCAGCGAGGCTCGGTAGGACTCCTTCTTGAGCTTCACGGCATCCTCAACCTACGGTGTGCACAACCGAGTTTGGGATTGCTTTACATCCATAGCTTCGGACAGCTTTTTTACAATGGAGGAGGAAAACTGGTCCATTCAGACTCAATGTCTTCCCACTCCCTTGAAACCTGTTCAAAGAGGTAGAATTCAAGGGCCTCCCTCACAGGGGGTTCTGCTAGACGTTCCCAACAAACCCTAAGGATACGTTTGGGCCTGCCGGGTCTGTCCAGTTTTGCTCCCCAGTTTTGTAAGCGAAGCCAACACACATAACACAAGCCAACACATAACATACAACACATACGGCCCGAGGTCAGATGACCAGCATTTAATGTAAACAAGAAATGTCTTGTGTTGGACTGAATAACTTCAAAAACATTGATTAACATTATAAACCAGAATCATTCAGCCCTCCCAACAATAGACAATATAAATTGTGGCACTGATAGAAACAGCAGTAGTATTAAAGTAAAAAGCCCTCTTTATGAAGGAAAAAAAAAAAATTCAGTATCGTCACAATGTAAACGACTCTTCTGGTTGATGACATGAGAGATGACACACGGCAATTCAACTTCAACTTTTATTTGTTAATAGCGCCAGATCATAACAACTGTTATCTCAAGGCACTTTACAAACAAGCATGCATTAAAAACACGAATAAAAAAAAATATATAGAGATAGCCCCTGCCGTTATAGACCCTCACACCGGCTGAGGAATAACTCCCAAAAACCTAGAAAGGGAAAAAAAAGGTAGAAACCTCAGGGTGATGGACAGTGGAGGGGATCCTCACCCAGGACAGACAGGCGGGCTAACTAAACATTAGCAAGTAAAAACTTAAATTTATTTTAAGACTACAAATAAAAGAAGGGCACTATAAAGTCAATTCATGGTCCAATCAAGCCCATATGCTCCATAAGAAGAAGTCCAGATCTGAGTCCAGATCAGACAGTAGTATTCACTGGTAAATGTCCGAGAAAATTATTAAGAATACGATTGGTTATGACAAAGATGTCAAAGATAAAGAAGAGGAGGGCGATTGATTAAGACAAAGAGGGAAAAGAGGAGGGTTAGAAGTGTTGGTCTAAAGGTGGGAACCCTAAATGTAGGCTGAAGACAGAGCAGAAGATCAAGTGGTGGAAGTTACAGAAGGAGTAATGTTGTGAAGACTTTACAAAAAGAAAAGAGCAGATAGATAGATAGATAGATAGATTTTAAATATGGAACTTCCAAGAAAAAATCCAAGAAAAAAACAGGTCATCCAGTCAAGATACCTTCGGCAGTCAAATTAGGAACTGCAGTTCACCGCCAGAGACATGGCACAGTATATCATCATGAGCCCACAATTGTACAAACACGTCATTGGTATTTGTGAGCCTGTGGAAGAAGTGCTCCAGCCTCAGCGTGGCCTTCACATTCCTCCTCCACAGGACCACAGCATCAAGCACCGTCCCTCCCTGCAGACTCTCCCGACGTGTCAGGTATACAGACATTCTCGCCTCAGAGAGCAAGAAGTTCAGTAGGCTTTTGGACCTGCAATTTTAGAAGCAAGACCACCAATAAAGATTGGTACTGGTAAAGAGGCACCAGAGGAAAACCTGAGCAGACGCCCACACACAGAAGATGTGGAAGACAGTCCCTGGCAGTCTGCAAAAAGGGCACTGGTTTACAACACTACACGAAAAAACGGACAGGAAAGCATTGGAAGCAATTGCCCCATGCAGAACCCTCCACTGTAGATCCCCTAGTCCAGGGGTGTCAAACTCGAATTCAAAATGAAGCAGAGAAGTCACGTGCCAAAGTCAACATTTATTGAAAAATTAACTGCAACTGATATGTAATGTTTAACCTTTCCATATGGAAACAAACTTTAGTTTTGCTTAAACACAGAATTTGGAACAAGCTTTGGAACAAGCTTGATATTACAAAAACATGAGAAATTAAATTTGAAATAAAAGACACAGTGGTATTCATTTCTTATTTAAATAAATAAAGTAGTATGTCTCTCCCCTTATCCTTTCAAGTTCCTTTTTCAATTAAATCTTTTTCAAAGCCACAACAACAGAACCAAAAATAATAATGTCATTCGATAAAAATCCAACATTTCAACTATTGACAGACCATGCCTTGCAGTAGAAAAAGTGCATAAGAAACAGATATATTCAAGCTCAGTTTGCTACGCTCTGATTTACTCTGCACATTGGTCTAAGCCAGATACCTGGCATCTTTTCTTAGATGCAAGTTCGGCATCTAAGAAAAGAGATGCCGAACACCAACAGAGTCATATTTTGATTTGAGCATGTCATTACATTGGAGTTCAATTAGTTCCATTTGGAGGCTAGTTGGTGCGCTTTCCACATCGATCGCTAATGGGTTGCTGAGCAGTTCAAATCTCCCTTTTTGAGCCTTGAAGTCGGGAAATCGCCGGGAAAATTCGGCGCTGAGCGCGTTGATTTTTTTCAGCGAACTGTGCGCTAGGCAGCACAGCAGGAGAAATTTGCGCTGGCATGGTTTGGCAGCACGGAAAATGACCAAAGTTTCCTTGCAGCATCTGAGTCTTCCACAGACACTACTTAGTTTTAAAGGCCCTCACAGCTGCGTACATGTCTGTGATGACGTGGCCCTGTCCTTGAAGCTGCAGGTTAAGCACATCGAGATGGCTCACAATGTCAGAGAGATATGCCAGCTCACACAGAAACTTTTCATCTCTCAGCTCTGTTGTGTCCTTCCCCTTGTTCTCCATAAACTGACATCTGTTCAGTACTTTCCCTCTGCTGTGCCATCTCACCTCTGTGTGATAAGGCACATCTCTGTATTCTGAATCCAACTCCTCCAGAAAAGACTTGAACTGCCGGTGATTCAAACCCTTGGCTCTTATGAAGTTGACTACTCCTTTTATAGAGCTCATAACATGTTCCATTTGGAGAGCTTTGCCACAGAGCGCTTCCTGATGAATGATACAGTGATAAACTGTAAGCTTACCTGCATCTTCCTCCCGCATCTTCTCCTGAATCCTGCCGACCAATCCGCTCTTTTGACCGCACATTGCGGGCGCACCATCTGTCGTCAGTCCCACAAGTTTATCCCAAGGCAGGCTCATTTCAGTTATACATTTGGATACTTCTTCAAAGATATCTTTTCCTGTGGTCGTTCCATGTATTGATTTTAATCCTAAAAGTTCCTCTGTGACGCACAGGCTCGAGTCTACTCCACGGATGAAAATTGACAGCTGGGCAGTATCAGACGTGTCGTTGCTCTCATCCACAGCAAGGGAGTATGCAATAAAATATTTTCCCTTTTTTATTAGTTGTTCATGTAGATTAGTGGAAAGCTCACACACGCGCTCAGCCACGGTATTTCTGCTCAGGCTCACGTTTAAAAAATGATTGCTTCTTATCTGGGCACACGATGTCGCAAACTTTGACCATGCACTTTTTAACAAACTCTCCCTCAATGAAGGGTCGGGTTGATTTTGCGATCTCTGCTGCCACAATAAAGCTGGCCTTCACAGCAGCTTCCCTTTTTGATTTTGCTTTTTGCAGCTTCTGCTGTTTCGTTTCATAGTGTCTTCTTATGTTATACTCTTTTATTACAGCCACGCCAGCTCCGCACACAAGACAAACAGGTTTGTCCTTTATAGTCGTGAACAAATAATTTCCCTCCCACCTGTCTTGGAAAGTCCTGTTGTCTATCTCTCGTTTGGCCATTTTTGTGGAGGGTGAAATGATTAATTTGTCCGATGCGACCAGGGCATGGATGAATGACTGTGAACGGAAATAAGGAGCGCTTGCCGGGTTTTACTGCGCGCCAAAATACTAGCAAAGCATTGTGGGATTTGTAGTATTAGCGGCACAGTATATACAGCGGGCCAGCTTTAATGCACATTTAATATGATCTCGCGGGCCAATTATAATCACACTGTGGGCCAAATTTGGCCCGCGGGCCTGAGTTTGACACATGTGCCCTAGTCTCTTCCTCAGTGGAGGTTTGTAGATGGTGTTCCACTGGGCCTCCGCCTACCAAGTTTGTCCACACACTCTCCGGTCAATTACGCAGGTGCTTCTTATGTATAGCCTTAAGATAACAAGTGTAAACAGCATTGTCCCAGCTTGCGGGAGGGGACTGTTGGGTTGCGCGGCGGAAGCAGGTAAATGCGGGGTAACTGGTCCGAGGGGTTGGGGTTGGGCCTCACCACTCCGGTGTCTAATGAGGAGAAGCTTTTCTCTCGTCGTCAGCCTTCTCTTCCAGAGATAGATGGATGGATGGATAGATAGGGAAAAGAGGAAGGCTAGAAGTGTTGGTCTGAATGTGGGAACCCCAAAGGTAGGTACAATGACAGGAAAGGTAGGGAATTAGCTGACATGATGGAGAGAAGAGTGGATGTGTTGTGTGTGCAAGAGAACAGGTGGAAGGGCAGCACGGGTAGAAGTATTGGGGGAGGTTTTAAGTTATTCTACCATGGATTTGATAGGAAGAGAGTTAAATGGAAATGGATCAGGGGTGATCATAGGGGAAAAGTATGCCGTGGATGTGAAACAAGTGTCAGACAGGTTGCGTGTGAAGGTAGAAATAGAAGGAGTGATGTTTAATGTTGTCAGTGGTCATGCTCCACAGGTACGCTGTGAGTTAGCAGAAAAGGAGAAGTTTTGGAATGAGCTGGATTTGGCTGTAGAGAATTTGGCTGAGAGAGAGTGGTGATTGGAGCAGATTTCAATGACCATGTAGGAGAAGAGAACAGAGGGGATGAGGAAGTGATGGGTCAGTTTGGAGTTAGGGATAGAAATTTGGAAGCACAGGCAGTGGTGGATTTTGCAAAAAGAATGGAAATGGCAGTGGTAAACACCTATGTCTAAAAGAGAGAGGAACACTGGGTGACATAAAAGAGTGGAGGCAGGTCCACTCAGGTAGATTACATTCTCTGTAGAAGAGATAAGTGACTGTAAAAGGGGTGGCAGGTGAGAGTGTGGCCAAACAACATAGGATGGTAGTGTGCAAGCTGACAATGGAGGTGAGAAGAAGGAAGAAGGTGAAGACAGAGCAGAAGATCAAGTGGTGGAAGTTAAGGAGAGAGGAATGTTGTGAATGTGTCATGTCTTGCCGGTAGTTCCTTTGTAGTCCACCTGATTATGGCATTTGCCGCCCTTGCCGATCAAGTGACCACACAGGTGCACCTCGTTGTCTGGCAGCTTCTCTAATCACCTGTGTATTTAAACCCCTCTGACTGTGTGAGAAGCTGCCAGACTGTTTTTCCTTGCTGTCCTCATGCCTGGTCCTGATCCTATCTTTGTTCCCTTGTCCCTCCATCCTGTCCCCTGCTCATTCACGCTCTCAGGTTTGTACCTTGTTTTCTCGTTTTTGGACTTGTGTTTTTGGCATCGGTTGGTTCATTGTATCTGGTCCTGTTTTGATCATTGTTTCTGGTCTTGCCCTGTTTCTGGTGTTTCATGTTTCTGTTTGTGAGTACATTGTCATTTAGTTCAGATTTGTAGGTTCTTGAAATTCCTGAGTTAAAACCTTGTTTTCCTTTTCTAGCTTTTCCCTGTGGTTACCTTCTAGTGGTACCAGGTTGATTTTGTTTCTGTTCTTTACTTAAATACATTTCCTGCATTGTTCACCACTCACAAATTTTAGCTTTTGGGTCTCCTGCTGTGAACCATTACAGAATGTTGGAAAAGAAGTCAGAGCAGTTCTGGGCTGTGGTGGGGATTTCCCAGTTGATTGGGAGACCACAGCCAAGAAAGAAGTTAAAAAAGCTCTGAAGAGGATGAAGAGTGAAAAGGCAGTCGGTTCCGATGACATACCAGTGGTGGTATGGAAGTGCTTAGGGGAAGAAGCAGTAAGTTTTCTCACTTGGCTCAATAGAATTTTAGAGAGTGATAAGATACTTGATGAGTGGAGGAAAAGTGTTCTTGTGCAAATTCACATGAAGGATGACGTGCAGAGTTGTAGCAATTACAGAGGGATAAAGTTGATGAGCCATACCATGAAGATTTGGGAAAGAGATGTTGAGGCTAGGTTGAGGAAAGAGGTAGAGATTTAAACAGTATGGTTTAATGCCGGGAAAGAGTACCACAGATGCAATATTTGCCTTGAGGATGTTGATGGAGAAGTACAGAGAGGGTCAGAAGGAGCTTCATTGTGTTTTTGTAGATTTAGAAAAGGCCTATGCAAGGGAGGAACTGTGGTTTTGTATAAGGAAGTCAGGAGTTTTTTTTTTTTTTTTTTTTTTTTCCTTTTGCTGCCGCTTCAGCCTACAATCATGAACTTAGTTTTAAGATACTTACCCAATGTA
>JAFBJS010009688.1:23599-46067 GCA_016785265.1 Paraplagusia blochii | reverse complement strand
AAATGTTCTTACGCTGGATGTCCTTCCTGACGCAACCCTCACCATTTATCTGGACTTGGGACTGGCACTAAAAAACACTGGCTTGTGCCCCCTAGTGGCTGGGTTAGTAGCTAGTAACTAGTAAAGGAATTAGTTACTTTTTTAAAGTGACTTTTCCAACACTGGTTATTAGTTACTTATATAATTTAGTAACTAGTAATGGAACTAGTTCCTTTTTTCATAGCAGTAACTACTATAGTAATGAGTTATATTTTTAAAGTAACTTGTCCAACACTGGTTATTAGTTACTTTTTTAATTTAGTAACTAGTAACTTAACTAGTTGCTTTTTCAGAGCAGTAACTAGTATAGTAATGAATTACTTTTTTAAAGTAACTTGTCCAACACTGGTTCTTAGTTACTTTTATAATTTAGTAACTAGTAACGTAACTAGTTGCTTTTTCAGAGCAGTAACTAGTATGGTAATGAGTTACTTTTTTAAAGTAACTTGTCCAACACTGCTGTTATATGTATGTGTGCTGTGTGTGTGTGTGGGACACAACGTCTGCAGTGAGGATTTGGATTTGATATAATCTGACAGGACAGGACAGGACAGGACACCAGTCCTAAGTCCTCTCACCTACACATTGACGTGCCATCACAGCCAGGCAGGGAAATGAAGTAAAGACGGAATTTATTTATGATGTTCTACCTTCAATCTACAAACGGATTTGACAGGAAGATCCCAGACTCTTCGCTGAGCGGTAGGGAAAGTCTTTGGTCCTTGTCTTCTCTGTTAGACGTTGTGATATGTTGAAATACGTCCACATTCATTTCCACTTTCAGAAAAGTTTCCCTCGCATCATCAGACATTTCTGATAGAACTTGTTTGGTTAATTTTAGGATGAAAATTTGTTGCGTCGCTAAATATTATTTTTTCCGACATTGTTCCCTTTTATTTGACAACGAATAGTTGTCCCATTACAACCTGGTGTCCGTATTCTCTATCCTGCCTCTTTGTCTTACTGTCCAACAGTCGTCCATTTTCCAGCAGTATCCTCGGCGGTCATTGCTAACCTGGGCTCTGTCCGATGCAGTGTGGAAATAGTTTATTTGGTTTGGCCAAAGGTTTTAGATTGGATACCTTTCCTGATGTAACCCTCACCATACTGAGTTGTGCCCTCTAGTGGCTGCTTTATTTCCTTATAGTTATTTTTATTTTTTCATTGTCTCCAAGCAGCTCCTTGAGGATTGGACCTTGGACCTTTCTTTTCTGACTTGTGGATTCCGTGAACCCTGCAATGAACCATCTGCCTGACTCTTCCTCTCATCTTCAGCTGAGGTTCTTTGACCTCCTCCCTTGGCTGTGGGTGCTAGTCCACCCAGCAGAGGGCGCCTGGTTCAGTGTGGGTGTGGTGGGACCATGGGAATGTGACCCTTTGTTTGCTAAAGCTCTTCCAGATGTTGCAGCTCGACTGGCCATAAATCGCATCAACAGAAATCCATCGTTTTCCAACGCTGTGAATTTTGAATATGTCCTCCTGCAGGTGAGTAGTCACATGATCACCATACGTTGTCTTCATAACTGTGTGAATGTTATATTGTGGTGACCTCACCAGGAACCCTGTGAGACCTCCAAGGGACTGGAGGCTTTTATTGGTTTCCAGACCAAGGCCTCGGCTTACGTTGGCCCCGTCAATCCTGGCTACTGTGATGCAGCATCGATGCTAAGTGAAGGCTGGAACAAAGTAGGTGGAGTAGGTGGAGTAGGTGGAGAGGAAAAGCACAATGAAGATACTCTCATTTCAATGTCCAACAATGTCTTTGTCCTCACCAGGCATTGTTTCCTTGGAGTTGTGAGGGAAATGGCTTGGACGATGTTGGAAGTCACTCCAACTTTGCCTGGTCCAGCACCAGGCCCAGTCGGGTTCTGCTCAGTGTGATGAGATACTTCAAGTGGGCCCACATCGGCGTCATCTCCTCCTCCGAAAACATCTGGATGGAAACGGCCATCAAGGTCTTACTGTTGTCCCTGATCCTTCTCCTGTTTCTGCGTCTGTCTAGGACTTGACTTGACTTTGTCCTGGTCAGGTGGCTGATTCCATCAGAAGTCATGGTCTACAAGTCAGACTGGTCCAATTCATGGAGAGCTCACCCCAGGACATCAGAAGAACTTTGGCCAAAGTCCGTGAGCTGAATGAAATACGTGGTTAGTAAATCGTAAATTTGACATCGTCATTCAAGATTGATGTTGTGTATTTGACCCACCTTCTCACTGTCTCCTTATAGTTCTCATCCTGTGCATGCACTCAGCACTCATTGGTGGAAAAGTCCAAAAGCTCTTGTTGGAAACCGCCTACGACATGCAGATGATGGACGGCACCCTGGTCTTCATACCCTACGATACTTTGCTCTACAGTCTGCCCTACCACAACGTCACCTACCCTGCTCTGAAGGACAACGGTAAACTGCTCCGAGCCTATGACGCAGTGCTGACCGTCACCATCGACTCGCCTGGAATGTCCTTCTATGAGGTCTACAAAGAAGCCGTGGAGAGTGGAGAAGTGACGAACACACTGCAGCCTCAGCAGGTGAAAAATAAAGAAACGCTGTGATATATAGTAACTAAAGATGGAGGATGTTGATGGAGAAGAACAGAGAAGGTCAGAAGAAGGAGCTCCACTGTGTTTTTGTAGATTTAGAAAAGTCCTATGACAGGGAGACAAGGGAGGAACTGTGGTTTAGTATGAGGAAGTCAGGAGTGGCAGAGAAGTATGTTAGACTGGTGCAGGATATGTATGAGAACAGAACAACGGTGGTGAGGTGGAGCTGTTGGAAGGAACGAAGACTTGAAGGTGGAGGTGGGACTTCATCAAGGATCTGCCCTGAGAACCTCCTGGTTTGCTCTGGTGATGGACAGATTGATGGATGAGGTCAGACAGACCTCTCACTCAGACAGATTCCATGAGTGAGAATGAAAGGAGGTTAGAAGGAGCAGAGGAGGAGAAGGTGGAGGAGTTTAGATCCTGTGGATCAACTGTTCAGAGCAGTGGAGACTGTGGAAGAGAATAGAGTGGAGTCAGGATGGAACATCTGGAGAAGAGAGTCAGGAGTGATCTGAGATAGAAGAGAGTCAGCTAAGGTGGAGGGACGGTGGAGAGACCAGCCATGATGGATGGATTAGAGACAGAAGACAGGAGACAGAGCTGGAGGTGGAGAAGATAAAGATGCTGCTGAGATTCTCTTTAGGAGAGACAAGGATGGACAGGATCAGGACTGAGGTGATTAGAGGGACAGGAACACAGACAGGAAGGTTTGGAGAAGACAGATTGAGATGGTTTGGACATGTTCAGAGGAGGGACAGTGGATACATGTTGGTAGAAGAATGATCCTAGAGATGGAGCTACCAGATGGAGGCAGTGAGGGAGGACATGGAGGTGAACTTTTATGTCTGTGATTTTCTGCTTCTATATCAAACAAACACTGACCAAAATGGGAGGAGTCAGTAATAAAGACACCGTCAGTTGTTTACTTTGAGTTGAAACTCCAAGAAGAAGTCCAGTTGCTGACCAACCCCCAGTGAGTTGGTCAGCAGAAGCTCTCGGTTCCAGACCAGGGATGCTGTCAGACCCTGGAGCTTTGTAGGCCTTACCTTCCTGGGTGCCTGTCTCACCAGGCTGTGAAGTATAGATGGAGACATAGACACACAGATATTCATGTCTTTAAACTCATCTCCCAGGTGTCTCCTCTCTTCGGGACCATCTACAGCTCAGTCCTCTTCATGGCTCAGGCAGTACACAGTCTCTACCAGTCGGGACAGTGGACGTCGGGACGAAACCTGGCAAAACACACACATTACCTGGACTTTCAGGTGTGAGTCGGTCAAAGATCGTCTGAATATATGTAACAATTATGAGACAACGAGACCTAAAACATGAAAATGTCCCTTCAGGGCTTCAGCCATCCAATCAGAACCAATGATTCTGGAGAAGCCATGATGGACTTCCTGATCCTGGACACAGATGGACTCTCCTGGGATTTGAAACCAACTCACAGGTGAAGACGTGGACTGTCATTTACCTAAAGACACATTTTTACAACATTGATGATCTGATGTTGATCAATGACAGGATTGACGTGGAGACCCACAGAGTGCTCTTCCTGGGTCACCACATCCATTTTCCTGGAGGCAGTGGACCCAAGAAGGACTCTTCCTGCTGGTTCACCCCCAGAATGATTTGCTCTGGAGGTGAGTTCATAGAACCAGTCAATGGGCAAAGGGGCGGAGTCATCCTGCTGACGTTCCCATTCACTTATTATCATGAACTTTGGGTCATGGCCGAAAGGACGTGATCCCAGATACAAGCGACAGAAATTTGTCAAGTCAGTACCCTCCAGGTCGGGGGAGGGTACTGCCTCTAGAGGAGTTTAAGTATCTTGGGGTCGGGTTCACAAATGAGGGAAGGATGGAATGGGAGATTGACAGACGGATCGGGGCAGCAACTTTAGGTCATGACCGAAAGAACGTGACTCTGGATACAAGCGGCGGAAATGAGCGGCAGGGCGCTCCCTTAGAGATAAGGTGAGGAGCTCTGTCACCCGGGAGGAGCTCAGAGTAGAACCATTGCTCCTCCACATTGAGAGGAGTCAATTGAGGTGGCTTGGGCATCTACATCGGATGCCCCCTGGACGTCTCCCTTTAGGGGGTGTTTAGGTCATGTCCCACTGGGAGGAGGCCCAGAGGAAGACCTAGGACACGCTGGCCTGGGAGCACCTTGGGATCCTGGAGGAAATGTCTGGGTATACCTCCTTCAAATGTTGCCCCCGCAACCGGCCTCGGATAAACGGATGAAGATGGTTGGAACATGTTTGTCCGTAATAACAAAGAAACACTTGGGACTTTTAGTCTCCTCCTTCTTCAGCAGTGATTTATTTTTTTTGTTTCCAGGTGTTGACCTGCTCACGACCATCAGGATGTTTCTCTGGTCGGCTGGTTTTTGTGTCTTTGCTGTGGTGCTGGTTTACTGTACCAGGTACTGGCCAGAGTCAAAGTCTAAGAGTCTTAGCGTGGTTAGCGTGGTATTAAAATTCATTGTCTTCTTTGTGGACACTTGATTCCCAGACGACGGATCCTTCAGTTTCAAACGGTCAAAGGTCCCAACAAGATCTTGTTGACTTTGGCTGATGTTACCTTCATAAACCCATCACTCAGTAACAAGGTCTGGATCATCTTTCAATTTTTGTAGGAAAACATCTGAACAGGAAACAAAGTGGTTTCATCCTGGTCTATATGGTCCACAGAAGCTGAGTCTTTACAGCACTTCAGACCACAGCCTGGACTCACCTGGCTCCACGGACTCCCCTGCCACCTACGAGAACTCCAACGTGGTTATTTACGAGGTCAGTCCCAATGTCCTCCACCACACTTTCTGATTCAGTCAACCAACAAAACCTCTGCCTGGTCTTCAGGGGGACTGGGCTTGGCTGAAGAGACTTCCCGACGGAGCATTCGGAAGAATCAATCCTAAAACCAGTGACGTGTTTAAACTGGTACCGTATGTTCTCCTCGAGACAAGAACAAAGTACCGTACTTTCACGACCATAAGGCGCACCGTGCTAAAAGGCACAGTCTCGGTGTTGTGTGCCGTTACTATATTCAACGCACACATGAGGCACATCTGATTATAGGGCACGGGTTTTATATAAAATCCACGCCCACACTTCCCCCTTTAAAGTTCTCATGGTGTCCTCTACCACATCCGTCTTACAACAACACACACAGGGCGCGCCGCACATTTTGAAGAAAATCTAAGACTTTTACGTGCGCCTTATAGTCGTGAAAATACGGTAAATCAAATCTTTTCCCAGAAAACTCCTTCATCAAGCCGTCTTTTTCAGATGAAGGACATGCGTCACGAAAATGTCAATCCCTTCCTGGGCTTCTTTCATGACTGCTGTGTTTTTGCCATCGTTACCGAGTTCTGCTCCAGAGGAAGTTTGGAAGACCTCCTCCTGAACGAGGACGTAAAACTGGACTGGATGTTCAAGTCGTCTCTGCTGCTGGACCTCATCAAGGGAATGAAATACCTCCACCACCGCGGTGTGTGTCACACTCGCCTGAAGTCTCGGAACTGTGTGGTGGACGGACGCTTTGTCCTAAAGGTAACAGATTACGGCTACAATGAGGTTCTGGAGGCTCAAAAGGTTCCATATGAAGAACCTCCGTCAGAGGGTAAGGGACCGACCAACGTTGACCCAGGTCCACTGAGTACTGGCACGGGTCACTGATAAGATCTCCATGTTTCAGAGTTGCTGTGGACGGCTCCAGAGATCCTGAGGAGTGGTCAGCCAGGTCTTCATGGTACTCAAGCTGGAGATGTCTTCAGCTTTGCCATCATCATTCAGGAGGTGGTGGTCAGAGGACCTCCGTTCTGCATGCTGGACCTTCCTGCAACAAGTAAGACCAGATTTCTACATTCCAGCCTTTGCTAATTGAAAGCTACCTTTGAGGATTCAAGCTCTTGAACTCAGATGCTCCTCCGTGCTGTAGAGATCGTAGAGAAGCTCTGTAGACCTCCTCCACTGTGTCGTCCCGTCGTCAGTCAAGACTACGCTCCGTTTGAGTGCATCCAGTTGATGAAGCAGTGCTGGGAGGAGCAGCCAGAGAGGAGGCCCAACTTCGAGGTGATCTTTGACCAGGTAGACAAGAAGTTCTGCTCGAGTTTCCTGTTTACTGTTGATGAGCCTGGGTCAGTGTGATCGTCTCTTACTTTAGTTTAAGGACATCAACAAGGGAAAGAAGACCAACATCATTGACTCCATGCTCAGAATGTTGGAACAGTACTCCTCCAACCTAGAGGAGCTGATCAGAGAGCGGACGGAGGAGCTGGAGATTGAGAAGCAGAAGACGGAGAAGCTGCTGACGCAGATGCTGCCTCCGTGAGTTGCTTTGTTTCATTTTCTCCTGAAATATGACTTTTCAAAGTTTGTACATTTTCAGAAGATCAAACGGACCTTCTCTTCTTCTGCTTCTTCAGATCTGTGGCTGAGGTCCTGAAGGTGGGCGGCACCGTCAAACCCGAGTACTTTGACAATGTCTCGCTGTACTTCAGTGACATTGTGGGTTTCACCACCATCTCAGCCAACAGTGAACCCATCGAGGTGGTGGACCTTCTGAACGACCTCTACACGCTCTTTGACGCTATCATTGGAAACCATGATGTCTACAAGGTTTTATAGTTGACTCCTCACGAATACAGTCACGGCGTAAGGATCTTCTCACCAACGTTAGCTTGTTCTACAGGTGGAAACCATCGGTGATGCCTACATGGTGGCATCTGGGCTTCCGGTCCCCAACGGCAACAGACATGTGTCCGAAATCGCCAACATGTCTCTGGACATTCTGAGTGCTGTAGGAACCTTCAAGATGAGACACATGCCCGATGTCCCCGTCAGGATCCGCATTGGAATCCACACAGGTGAGACACACCAGGGGTTCAGAACCAGTGAAGAAACCCTGGACAGAACCCGGAGCCCAATGCTTTGACCTGGCTTCTCGTTGATTGGCTGCAGGGCCGTGTGTGGCGGGTGTTGTGGGTCTGACCATGCCCCGGTACTGTCTCTTTGGAGACACAGTCACCACTGCTTCACGTATGGAGGCCACGGGGATGCGTATGTGTCAGAACATCTGTTTCAAAGACTTTTTTCTGCTTCTGTTTCCTGATTGATTCCATCCTTTTCCTGCAGCCTACAGGATCCATGTCCATCAGAGCTCCGTGAAGTTCCTCAGAGACATGAACCTGGGCTACAAGCTGGAACTCAGAACCAGGACTGAAGTCAAGGTCTGAGTTTAGAACTAGGGCTGTCCAATATCTGATATGAACCACCGTAACTTCAGAACTCTGCAGAATTCAACCACCGCCAGATGATGAAACTAGATCAACAACATCAACTCCGGTGATGCCATCTAGTGACCTTTACTTTGACTTTCAGACGTTTATCCTCTAAACCCGTGGTCCCCAACCACTGGGCCGGGGACCGGTACAGGTCCGTGGGTGAATTGGTGCCGGGCCGCAGAGAAATAATGTTTCTGAGAATTATAGGCTGTGTGCACTTGGGAAACCCTTGTTGTGTCCATGCACAGTTAATGAGGGTAGGAAAATTTTATAGGTAGGAAAATATTTCAGAACACTGGAAATTAAATTATATTATAAAGGGTCTTTATCTGCCACAACTTAGCGAGCGATGCGTGAAAATAGAACCAGACAATTAACTGTTGACTGTTGTCCTGTTCCTCAGGGAAAGGGGGTTGAGGAGACTTTCTGGCTGGTGGGTCGGGATGGATTCACCAAACCTCTGCCTGTTCCTCCAGAGCTGAAAAGTGGGTAAGTGACAACAACCTCCTCCAACTCCTCAAACCTAGTTATTAGTCATTAAATGTCTTTTTAGGTAGACATGTATTGATAAAGGTCTCGTCTGTTCATGGTGGTCCCACAGACAGATGGCCCATGGTCTGCAGATGGCTGAAATCAACCAGTACAAGAAACGAAAAGCCCAGAAACAACAGGATCAACTGGAAAAACACAAAAGTATTTAGTATTTAATCAATGAATTATACATTGATATATGTGTAATGGCAAGTTTGTATAAAGCAGTTTGTAGGTGGCGCTGCAGAGCGACCTGAGAGTAATATTCTTCTGTCTCTTCTGGCTGCAGGTTAAAGTGTGTGTGTGTGTGTGTGTGTGTGTGTTCTGAGATGTGGTGACTCAGCAGAGCGAGGATCTCCAGACAGTGTGTGTCAGCAGACAAAGGAACGCCTCTAATCTTCTCCCCTGTTCCTCAACCCCTCCTCTGTAGGAGGACAAACAGAGGGAGGAGGTGGAGGAGGTGGAGGAGGTGGAGGAGGTGAGGTCAGCCTTCACACCACTTCTGCAAACATGACAGTGAAGATCATGATTTGGTTTGAAAGAGAAGTGCATCGAGAGAGAACTTATTGGTGCAACTTTGTTTAACACCTTAGTAACGGAGACTGGCCACTGGAGGCAGCAGTGGGTCAACAGACCTTGTTATAAACTTGGACTTGTATTTCTTGTAAAACAGTTGGTTGATAATGAGACTGGGAAATGGATCAACCACCGTTGTTCTTCCACTGTATCTTTATGTATATGACACATTTCAGTCTGTGTCAAGGTTTTTTTAGTAGAACTTCTAGAACTTCTAGATCTTTGTAATCCATCAAGTTCCTCAGTTGAGGAATGAAGGTCCAGTATCGACTAGAACGACTAGAACTTTTTAGACCTGAATGAATGAGAATCTTCACAGAAATTGACGCTGACTTTTTTTTATATCTAGAAAAGATTGACTTGTTGGTTTACTAGGATTTATGGTTCTCTTTCAGTTAACTATAAATTTACTTCTTTTTTTATTTGAAAGAAAAAGATCTGATTTAAAAGGAGAATACTTACTTCCTTTTTGGTTAATAAAGTTCCATCTTCATTGTGACTAAAGCATTCTCCCTTTAAATCTGATTTAAAATGTGCAAAGGGTTCGAGTTTAGATTTAGATAAAATACAATAGCTCCCTCTAGTGGCCACATGTGAATAAACGCTTTTGTTCCTGACGGACACCTTCTCTCTGCCTTTGTTTGATCCTTTTTTATTAATTGTATTAATTTTTCTACTAAATTCTAAACAATTAACAGTTAATTTCCTCTTTTTGTTGTATTTCTCTTTCTATTTATTTAATTTCTTTATCTTTTTCTTTTCCCGTTCTTTCTTCCTTTATCCTTCAGTTCAACTTTTCCTAAAGAGCAAAATCTGACAATGTGACGTTGATTTTGTGATTGCGTCAACTCAACTTTTATTTGATTATGGCACGAAATCATCAAGTTGGTGGCCTAGTGGTTAAAGAAGCTGCCTCGGGTCCGCAAGGTCCTCGGTTTGAATCCCCCTACTGCCGAGTGTACCACTGGGCATGGCACCATTCCCACGCAAATCTGAAAACTGTTCACTTTGGTGATGGGTTAAAAACCGAGATCACAAAGACAAACACTTTGTTAACAGTCTTTAACAAAATCACTGCTTTTCTCTCTTGACTTTGGTCAAATCTGTTTTTATGTCTTCGTTTCTTTGCTGTAACAAAGATTTCAGGTTTTTCCTTCTCTGTCTCTCGCTGTGTGGCCATGGTGCAAGTACAGCAGTGGTGGGCCTTCAGGGCCAGCAAAGCCTTCTCTGCTGGCCCTAAACATTCTAGGAAAATCACATTTATACTTGAATATTTTTAAATAAAGTGTCTTATTATTATTATTATTATTGTTGTTGATATTAAAAGCGTCTTTACATTTAAAAAGTTGGATAAAAGACCTTTCAGGAAAGCAAATTCCTTCAACTTCAACTTTGATTTGTTTGTAGTGTCAGATCATATCAGTCGTGATCTTTACCAGGAAAAGGCAGAAGGAACGCAGTCACAGTTGAATTCAGATACAGATTTTTTTGTCTTCTGTCCAAATGACCCGGCTGAAGTGATCTACTGAGATTGAAAACTCTAAATATATGTACCTTTATAAACTGGACATCCTATTCTAACCCGTATATTGTATCTATATATATATATGTAATACTGTCTGAATCAATACCTACGTTACTGTCACTTTAGCAAAGTGATTAGCATCTTGAAATACAATTACATCTCATTTCAGTTACTATTATTTTTTATGTTATTGCTCAGGATCCAGGAACACTCTTGGTAGATCCTGGTCTTCATACTGGGCTGTAGGGTTTCCAAAACTCCTTGTCATTGAGACATTGTGATTCACACCACCGCCTTCGAAAAACTTAACCCATTACCAGAGTGAACAGTGTTCAGCTTTGAGCGCCCCCTGGGGAGCGGTGAGTGCAGTGAGGGACGGCGCGGTGCTCAGTGGACCTCATTGAGGACTGGGTATTGCTGGACTTGAACGTCCAACCTTTCCGACCCCAGACCACTGCACCAAATGCAATCAAATCCCTTCTTATTCAACTGTTGCCTGTTGTGGTCAGTTTGTAAGATCTGAGGTGGAGATCTGGACCAAACATCTCAAACTCTGTTGATCTGAGCATTGGTTCAACTCTTGACCAGTGGTCAGCCCTTATCCTGTCACAGCCAATGATATTTCCCCTGGGAAGAGTTGTGTGACCTGACATCAACGGCTGTGGAGGTTCTTCCTTAACGAGGAGATGTAAAGGTTAAAGGTGGGACATGGAATCAGCAGCGTAAGGGTTAAAAATAAATCACATCTTTGTTGCTACTTTAAAAGGACAAAGTCCCATCTTCAGTTCACTGGACGTTGGTGTGAGCTCCACCCACTAATTTCTCCATAAACTTTAAACCCAAATCACTGATCATCTCTGCACTGATTCACTTCAGACCAATTTCCCTTAAAGTCCAACTCTCTAAATCCAGTCTAAATTTAGATCCGGATCAGAGAGACCAGGTTGACTCCGCTGCCAAAACTGTGTCAGATCCAGCTGCTCCAACACGATCCCGCACGGCGTCCCCACTGAACCCGGGCCAGCGGATAGCCCACTTTTAATCACCGTAGTTTTTTCCTCGGACCCTTCACGGCGCTGGTCTGGTCATGTGAGAGGTCCGAGCCAGAACGCAGCCCCAGTGCTAGCTGGTCTCACCGGACTCTCTTCCTTTAGAGCAGGGCTGTCAAACTCCATTTGACAGCGGTCCAGAATTGAAAGCCTCCATGGGTCACAGGCCAAATTCAATATATATGAGGAAAATGAATTATTAATGTGCAGGTTTTCCTTCTTTTCAGTTATTAAATATTGCTTTTTCATGTGAAAAGATTGATCCTTCAACAGCCAAAGTTTATTACTATCAACACATGAGACATTCTAATTGAAACATTTCACACATCAGTGGTTTTTGTCTTTTTGTTGTCTTTCCACATCATTTTTAATGTGTATCTTTTTTATTTTATTTTACAGTTTTATGTGCTATAACAAACACATTCTGACAGTATGTAAGGTCAACGTACTGGTGGGCCAACTCTACTAGACATTTGATTTTATCTCGCGGGCCAGATATAATTACACCGCGGACCATATTTGGCCCCCGGGCCAGAGTTTGACACGTGTGCTTCAGAGACAAAATTGAACTCTCCTCTAGGACAGACGTCATATCTGATCAACGTAAAATTCGATCAAATGGGTTTGAGACGGGAATAATAATAATAATAATAATAATACATTTTTATCTTAACTTATTAACATCTCTTGTATTTCTTCATGCGTTAATTTATAAAAATGTCATTGTTTTAAGTAATAAAATAATAATACACCTATTGTTTAACAAATCTAGATAATTTAAAAAATATATAAATACAATTCTCCTATTAAAAAAAAACAAAAGAAAAACATATGACTCGTCGTTTCCTCAGCGACAGGCAATTTCCAGTAATGCCTCCAAGCGGCGCTGCTTTCGCTGTCTGACGTCTCCACTGGTCTCGGATCAGTTCTTTGTGCCTTCAGCGTGGAAGTTGCGCATCGGACAATTATAACACGAGGACTGAGATCAGATTAACAGGCACCGCCCGTTTCAAAACTCGCCTGACAGTGATTGGCTGTGGTTTCTGACGCAAACGCTCACACACTTGACTGTGATTGGTCGGAGTCATCGATAGCCGCTGTCAGTCATCAGAGCCAGTCAATCGGAACATGAGTGCGAGTCTTTGTGTGTGTGACGCAACGGGTCACGTGTTGTTTGTGCTGTGTGTTGATGAGCAGCAGCAACAGCGGAGCTAACGCAGCTAAACTGAAACCGGGCCACACACACACACACACACACAGAGGAATATGACCCCAACCGTGGGCTGCGTTTTCTAAAAATAACCCATGGTCCCGGTCAAGACCTGCCGATAACTGAACACAGACTCTTCTTTTAACGGTTGTTTGATGTTTTTGTGTCGGAGAAGCAGAAGCGGAGGATTGTCAAGACTATAAAGCCGTCATCGTTAGCTGGCCTAGCCGGACTGAGAGAGCTCATCCCCCGCGGCAAGAATGGACTCGAGGTCCAGGTCCAGGTCTCCATTGGTGAGCTCTGATTGATTGTACATTCAGGCGTCCATGGCGAATTTCACCAACCACCGCCAGGAGGGGAAGCTAGCTATGTTGATGGTGGAGCCACAGCAAAGGGACAAACCTGTGGTCGCCAGCGGAGACGACGGCTCGGCCGGGGAAGCCCCTGTTTCCCCCGTAATTAATATCAGCGGCAGCGGCGGCGGCGGAGGGGGGGGAGCAGGAGAAGGAGGCTCCCGACTACATCAACATTTACCATCATCCAACCATCACCTCCACCACCACTTTCAGCCGCATATTGGCGGGGAGAACGTCGCAGACACTCCGGGTAGGAGACTCTCCAGCACAGCGGAGGACGGCTCCTCCAGCGGCGGCCATGTCTGCGCTGCCGCTGCGAACAACAGCAGCTCCGACGCGGCAGACGACATCCGCAAATGTGGCTACCTGAGGAAGCAGAAACATGGACACAAACGCTTTTTCGTGCTTCGGGCCGCTAGCCACCTCGGCCCGAGCCGCCTGGAATATTATGACAGCGAGAAGAAGTTCAGGAACAGCCTACGCTCTGCCTCTACCGCTGCTGCCAGCGCAGCTACCGCCGCCGCCGCCGCTGCTCCTGCCGCAGCTCCTTCTCCTTCTCCACCGAAGAGAGTAATTTACCTTTACCAGTGCTTCACTGTGAACAAAAGGGCGGATTCTAAAAACAAACACCTGATCGCTCTCTACACCAAGGACGAGTACTTTGCCATTGTGGCTGAAAACGAACAGGAACAGGAGGACTGGTACATAGCTGTCAGTGAGCTGATGAGCGAAGGGAAGAGGGGACACCTGGATTCCGATGATCTGGACGATGGATACGGTACCGTGACTCCTGGTACTGTTTTCAAAGAAGTGTGGCAGGTGAATGTGAAGCCCAAAGGACTGGGCCAAACCAAAAACCTCACTGGAGTTTACCGACTCTGTCTGTCCACCAAAACAATCCACCTGGTCAAGTTGAACTCTGAAACGCCCTGCGTGAACCTCCAACTGATGAACATTAGACGATGTGGACACTCTGAGAGTTTCTTCTTCATTGAGGTCGGCCGCTCTTCCTCCATTGGACCGGGTGAGATATGGATGCAGGTCGATGATTCCGTTGTGGCTCAAAGCATGCACGAAACAATCTTGGAGACCATGAAAGCCCTGAAGGCTTTTGCAGAGTTCCGGCCAAGAAGCAAGAGCCAGTCATCAGGCTCCAATCCAATGCCATTCATCACAACCCGGCGCCACCTAGGCAACCTGCCGCCGAGCCAGACGGGGCTTCAAAGGAGGTCAAGAACAGAGTCCATCGTTGGGACACCACCATCGAGCAAAAGCTCCGGTGCCAGCGGTTATCGCTTCCGTACATCCAGTGAAGGTGAGGGAACTATGAACCGCCCGTTCCGTTCTACCACAGGAAGTCTGGTTCACCTGAACTCAGCACGTGCACATCACACTCGTCAGGAAGGTAGTGGCAGTGGTGTTGCCACGGGAAATGTTGGTACGAGCACGGCAGGCAGTCGCTACATGAGAACCATCCCTGGGACGTCAACCACCTACCACGCCCGTTCTGCTTCTCTCCCGGTCTCCCACTTCCCTTCCACCACGAGTCCAGTGAGTGTCTCCTCCAGCAGTGGCCACGGCTCTGTCTCCGACACCCTAACAAGACCATCAAGCGCCTCTATATGTGGTTCTCCATCAGATGGTGGCTTCAATTCCTCGGATGAGTATGGTTCCAGCCCAGGCGACTTCAGGTACTTTCGCGTGCGTAGTAATACACCAGACTCGCTAGGAAACACCCCTCCAATCAGAGAGGAGAATTGTCTTAATGACTACATGGCTATGGGCTGGAACCGGGAGGTGTTTGGCATCAGCAGTGGGTCTGGAAATTCCAGTGGCGGTGATACGCCCCGAGATGACAGCTCATCCGTAACTGAAGACGACCGATTTTCTACATCCTCACTTAGGAGAAGGACACACTCCTTCTCCAAAAGTGCTGGTGCAACCGGCTGTTCAGGAGTGGCAGTTTATCAGAAAATGACTCAGACCAATTTTTCTTTGGATGAAGAATCCGACGTGGTTTTGCCATTCAGCAGCGGGCTGCTCCGTGGTGGGCCTTCTTCCTCCTCCTCCTCCCTACGCTCCGACTACAGCTCCTGTTCGGAGCACAGCCAGCAGAGTCGGCCCTCCACATCCCAGAGATCAGAGACTGGTGGTGTCGTGAGCAGTGAAATTGAACAACCCCCGCCCTTTGCTCTTTCTTCCTCATCCTCTGCACAGGAAGACAGCGGCTACATGCCAATGATGTGTGGTGTTGCAATGTCACCGCGGGACACCCCTCCAGACTACATGCCTATGCAGCCTAGCCACTACGCCCACCATGTGTCCCACTCTTCTCAGTTGCACAGTCCGTTGTTGGCGCCCCGTGCGGCCCATGTGAACCCTGCCACAGATAACCATGGTTACATGATGATGCTTCCAGGTGGCAGCGGCGGCTCGCCTTCTCCTATCCAGGTGTCCCCCAGTCAACACAGCAGCTCTGGTCTGGCTGTAGTGAATTCATCACACGGAGACAGTATCGCAGAAAGGCCCGAGAACGGAGAGTACATGGACATGTCATACAGCAGCAGCAGCAGCAGCAGCAGGGGACGGAAACTCTCAAATGAAGCCAGTGGCGAGAGCACACCAAAGTCTTACAGTCCGTATTTCTCCCTGCCGAGGTCTTACAAAACCCCCACCAGGGAGAGGGATGACAAGGAGTTTGGTGAGTACGTTCCTATGAGTTCTCCTGCCAAGCCAGTCTTCTCTTCAGTTGCCACAGCTTCAGGATCAACACCAGAAAGAAGGAGGGGAGGAGGGAGCAACACCTCCACCCCCTCTCATCCACCACCACCGTATGGTGCTCATCACACTACAGCTGCGATGGTGGACAGACGTGTCGTTAGACCTAACCGTCTTCCATTAGGAAGAAGGAGTTTCCATGGTCCCTTGAGAATCACTGAGCCTTCCGTGGCGTCAGCTGGAACCTCGACACCAGGCGTTGCCCTCGCAAGCTCTTCTGAGAGACCTCCCAGTCCCGGAGAATACATCAACATCGAGTTTGGTGAACACTTCCCACACCAACAGCGGCCACCACCCTACCCACTCACCTCCCAAGATGATACAGCACTGCAGGCAGGTGTGGACCATCAGCACTCCTCTCCACAGCCTCAGATCCACCAAGATTATATGAGTGTAGAGGTGGAGACTGATCCACAGCATAGTGTTGAATATTCACGTAAAAACGAGTCCCCCAGACCAAGTCTTGTTGCCCCATGGAACCCACCCAGCTATATTCGACCACTGGCTTCTAATTCAGGAATTTCCCCGGGTGTCCCGGCTGCAGGACACTGGAAATCTATGGGGGACGACTACACTGACATGACGCTCAACCTGAGCAGTACAGAGAGAACACAAACAAGTCCTACAGCAATGTTGCAGCACCTGTGTGTGAATGAAAGGCACTACGCACATTCTTCCTCAGCCTCCCAATCATCCAGTTCACCTTCGCTCCCTCCCTCAAGTCCCAGCCGGACGCCAGCACAGCAGGTGGAGCCCAAGGTCGTCCGAGCTGATCCACAGGGTAGAAGGAGACACAGCTCAGAGACTTTTTCCTCCACGTCCTCCTCCAACTCCACTCCCTTGGGTAGTGGGGCCGGGGCCTCGTCCTCCATCAACCATGCCCAGATCAACCCAGCAGCCTCTAATGGATCTTACCCGTCGGAAGGTCATACTTCCAGATGGACCAGTTCGGCCTCTTTTGACAGTGTGTGGATGTCTGTGGAGGGTCTGGGAGACTCCTTGGCTCTCCGTGCACCAAACAGAACCATGGAACTAGGTACTGCGTCTGGAACTTCAACCTCAGCGGGTAGAATGTGCCGGAACATGTCTGTGGGTTACCAAAACGGCCTCAACTACATCGCCCTGGAGCTTAGTGACGATGGGAGTGACGTGGGAGCAGCGGCAACAACGCCTGTGGGGGCAGTACCTCTGCCGGAGAATGGGGCCTACGCCAGTATAGACTTCACCAAATCGGATGGAGTCACCGCCACAACAAAGGGTGAGTGCGAAAAGTTACGTTTTCTCAATTATGCCTGAAAAGGAAGGAAAAAGGAGCAAAGTCCTTGTCGTGGTTACATTGTGATGCATTCAAAACATCTCCAACGTCTCGTAAGCAGCTGGTCTTCTTCTTGGAGGTGAAAGACGTTTTACTTAATCAGTTTCTGGTCAATGTCTGAGGGTGAGACACCAGTGGTGAGAGGTACTGGTCAGTAGGTGTGGGTTTCCTGTAGACATCTGTGACCACATCTCCATTTTCCCTGACTCACAGTCCAAGGAAGGAGGTTTTCCATCCTCGGTCTCCTCCCTGGTAAACTTGACGTAGCTGTTTGCTAAATTGATGCGTTGGGTGAAATCACTGATGTTCTCCATGAACTTTGGTCTGAGTGAAAAGTGGTTTTCACGCCAGATGAGAAGGAATTACAGAGAGAAGCAGAGAACATCGATGATTCTCTTGATAAGGTTTTCCTGTGTGAGTAAAACCGTGTCACCCTGACATTTCTTTTGGTTCTTCTTCAGTCCAGAGCCTAAACCACCCATATCTGCTGTTTGTCTGTCTCAGAACCTACGTTAAGGAGCTGATGTCTCCACTCTTACAGGAAGTGCCATCATTCTGTGGTTCACACTGAGTGACAGATGATGACTTGAATCCATCCAACCTTCTCCACGGTCATGTGTTCACCCAGTCAGTCAGTGAGGAAAAAAAAAAAAGGTGGTGTCGTTGCCGTCTTTGTGGCTCTGGCGTCAGTATGTGAGCCTGTCTGAGCATGTGCGCCTGTTTTCTTTGTGTCAGCATGTAGTTGTGCAGGCAGGGCCTCTGATGTGTGGGTGTTTGTGGTGAAGTTCTCTCCTCTTTGTTTCTTTTGTACATGGCGAACGTGGAGATGAGCAGCAGTGTGATGTCAAAACTAAATATCAAAGATGTTGGAAAACCATCGGAACGTTTGCAAGTTTGACTCTTCTGAATTGATTGGATTGATTTTCAGATATTGTCAACGTCAAAGATAAATGAAAGGAGTTTGTGTTTTTTATCTTTGTAGTTTAGTGTTCATTGTTATTTTTTATTACAACCTTTAATCTATCTCTACTTCATTATATTTTACTTTATATCTTATAACTTTTTTCTCATGACTGTATATTTCTATTGCTGTATTGTTGATATTCAGTAAAACCACAAATGTTGAGGGTCAGTTGTCATTGGTCTGTACTTCATTGAAGAACAGACAGGATTTTTTCTTTTTTTTTTCTTCGTCAGACGTTTGCTTTAAGCTTAAAGGAACTTTTGATTTTGTGTTCAGTTCCAGTTCAGAGTGAGGTGATGATCTGATGATGATCTTTGTGAAACAAGCAAAAATCCTTTCAGAACTTTTTTCCACTTTTAGATAGAACTTTATTAACCCTTCAGAACAGCAACGAACAAGAAGTAGAAAGAAGAGCTTTAGAATAGGAAGAATATGGGTGGAGTCGAGGTCTGTACAACCAGAACAGTTAGTAGGTTAGTAGTAAACATACACATGAAAGTAGGAAGGTTGATGCTAGTAGAGTTAGTAGCTTCAGTGGTAGTTAATGCTGTTGAGTCTCAATCTCAATTGTTGTTGTTATGACAATGTGACCTCATTATAGTCTTCTGTTATTAGCATTGTTTTGTGTATGTGTTTAACAACACACACATGTACATATATATCTACATACAAACACACCCAGATGTACATATACACACACACCTATACACATATATAGGCACATATGTGACCACGTATCTCCATTACATGAGTCTACACACACACACACGTTTGACCCATAACATGTAACAGGTAGGAATGGCTGATATATCGCTCCACTCATATTATCGGCCGATATCAGCAACCTTTTTTAATATTGGATCATATCGGTATCTGTTTTTTCACCGATATTCAAGATCCGATGCTGCAAAGCCGCGATCTCGACAAATACGCTGGACTTCCTCATGGGGAACTGAGTCAGTGCTACTAACATGTGATTAATGATGTCATCTTAAAGGGACAACAACAATGATCGATGCTACAGTAAATGTCCGTGGTCTGGAGTTTTTCTTAATGACTTTAAGGAGCTGGTCATGTGAGGGTGGAGGGAAAGATTTTAACACTTTATCACCAGGACCTTTTTATGCAACAAAGTAAAAAAAAACAACATGAAATGGACTCAGTGAAACGACAATAACACACAGCAGCAGCAGCAGCAGCTATATCAGTTGTATCGGGAATGAAGTGTTTGGGCAGTATCGGTTAATATTGGTATCGTAATATGCAATATATGTGACAGACGTCAAAGGATTTTGTGCCAACACTGACTGGTATTTTAAGCTGTTCATAGTTCCCTCCAACTTTGGACGGACGTCCAGTTCTTGGTAAGGTCACGGTCGTGCCATAGTTTCTCCACCTCTTGATGACTGTCTTCACTGTGGTCCATGGTTGATTTGACTTCTTCTCCTGACATGGACCATGGCCTCTGGTCCACAAAATCAACTAGAACAGCTGAGGTTTAAATGTTAATCTGGTAAATGTTTCAGTTTGTTCTTTAGTTGCCGATGACATGTTATGGATCACATTAACAGTGGAGGAGGTTATGGAATCATTGATGTCTGTGTCTTGTTTTTACATCACAAAAACCTGGCTTTGCACAAGGGTGTGTAGACTTTGTACATCCACTCTTCAGTGACATATGAATGTGTGTGTGTATATATATATATATATATATATGTATGTATGTATGTATGTATGTATGCATATATATATATATGTATGTATATGTATGTATATGTATGTATATATATATGTATGTATATGTATGTATATGTATATGTATATGTATATATATATATATATATATATATACAAATCTTTATATATATCTTTATATCTATATGTAAGTGCATACCCAATATACTGTATGGACATATATGTGTATGGATATGATATGTATATATGTATACATATATTTATGCATATCTATGTACATTTGGGTGTGTATGTATGTGGATATATATGTACATGTGTGTGTGCATGTATGCTCATATAGATAATAATATAATACAAATATAACTTTGTCTTTGTGAAGTATAATAAGTACAATAGTAATGGAAATTGCAAATACTCAACAGCAGGAAGTATTACCCACTAATCTACTAACTCTACTAACATTAACCTATGGATCTGTGACCTACACACAATCCAAGTGTATCAGTCGATGAAGCTCTGATTGGCTAACCCTAATACACACAGACACACACAGACACTGTTCTGGTTTTCTTAACTTCAGCTCCAACCCTTGTCTGCTGCTGTACTGCTGCTGCAGCCATCATTTTCTAAGAGGGGTTAATGAAGATCTAGTCCTCTGTGTTGACCAGGATCAGAGCAGAAGACAATGTTGAGGCTTTGTCTTTGTCCACTTCACTGCTGTGGTCTTTGGGTTGTACTGTACTGTAGTTGTGATGGAAGCATCTCACACTGGTGGGGAGTGGAAACACATCGGAGAGGAATCTACTGCTCCCTCTGGTGGTGATGTTAATATTCATCTTTTAAGACTTAAAAATATCCGTCTCGTGAAGCACATATTGGTCAAAGTTAAGTGGTTAAGGAACCGGACCTGGGTCTGGAGGGTTCCAGGTTCCAATCCAGCAGGTCACCAAGGTGCCCTGAGACTGGCACCGTCCCCACTCACCGCTCCCTGGGTCAGAGCTGGGTCAGTCAACCCACGTTGATGGACCGTTGTCATCAATCAGCTTCTCCATTGGTCCAGAAACATCACCTGTTGAACCCGTGCCACTGCTGACGAATGAAAATCTCCCTTATTACGCCCTGAGGTGCAGCCACATCACACATAGTATGAACTTTCACATTATCTTTGTTCAATTTCAGGATAAAACATACAAGTATTTACAATAACTATTGTTTTAAAACTTT
Source organism: Paraplagusia blochii (assembly GCA_016785265.1). Lineage (NCBI taxonomy): Eukaryota > Metazoa > Chordata > Actinopteri > Pleuronectiformes > Cynoglossidae > Paraplagusia > Paraplagusia blochii. Next base: position 24,972 of record JAFBJS010009688.1, on the reverse strand, counting down.
TCCTCTTCTACTTCACTTCATTGTCATATATGGTTCCAGAACAACTGGTTTGCAGATTTATGATGCAAGTTATTCCTAAACCTTTTTTATTTTTTTTCTTCTTGCGAGACAACGTGCACCTGTCGTGAACCTCACCCAGTGTCACTGCCCCCTGTTGGTGCACACGGTATTTTGATCTAACGCAATTTCTTTGAGTTTCAATCGTGGCTGATCAGACTAATGACAGTGATTTCTACCAAAAACCTGTTAAAATCTGACAGAAAACCAATGGAATCAAGTGGGTGGAGCCAACGGTTTCTCACGATCACAGTCAAAGCCTTGACCTACAGATGCCTCAGCTGTAGGTCAAGCCAATCACACGGCAGTGACCCCAGAAGAGCGAGCGTTTGAGTGTATTTTGTTATAACATGCTAACATACCTGCACTCGCCATAGCCGCTTCCAGACGCCGTTTTGCTAGGACGTGAACGACACTGGCATTAAAATATGGGGTAAAATTTGTACGAACAAAATTCTCGACAGATCAGGTGACCAGAAACACACGCTCTGTGCGTCAGTCATGTTTTCACCACCTACTTCAAAGGGTGTAAAGATTTTTGCATTTTTGGCCCGTGAGCCACTGGAAATGAGTTGGGGCCCCAGTTTGGAACCATGTCCTAGCTTCTGTCCCAATGTGTCAACACTTTTAGTCAAGTCCACACTTGCCCCCTGTTTGACTTACTCCATTATAACTTAGCGCAAATGTTGTTGTTAAAATTCTAAAATCCAAAAACATTGGGACATTTTTAACAAAAATCTTCAGTGACCAGGTTTTAGGCGCATCCAGTATTGCTGGTGGATCCTCCCATAGATTGTTGGTGTCCAGTCCAGCACCTGGTCTAAGCCCAAAATATCGCTGGTGTCCAGCCTGGGGAGTTGACCGAGAGCAGGGTTTGTCCAGTGATTGTCAACCAGTGGGAAATGATCTAATATCACCTCACTAACCATTGTTGGGTGTCTGTGATGTAATAAAGTGGGGCAGATACTGTATGTAATACTTTTCGATACCAGTGGGTGGCAGCAGAGGCTATGAATGCCTGTGAAAACAACCTTGCTATTGCTACGTGACCGCGCTACATGTGTGACTGTAACAGTAGGTGACAGTGATGGAGAAGTTTTTCAGAAGGGAACAGAACCCTGGACAAGGTTCTGACCCAGATGAAGGGTTAGGGTTGGTCTATGTCTAGGCTTTGTCTATGGTCTGGGCCACTCTATAGTCCACATGATGTCTATGGTCTGGGCCACTCTATAGTCCACGTGATGTCGATGGTCTGGGCCACTCTATAGTCCACGTGATGTCGATGGTCTGGGCCACTCTATAGTCCACATGATGTC
>JAFBJS010009688.1:0-22667 GCA_016785265.1 Paraplagusia blochii | reverse complement strand
TATGGTCTGGGCAACTCTATAGTCCACATGATGTCGATGGTCTGGGCCACTCTATAGTCCACATGATGTTTATGGTCTGGGCCACTCTATAGTCCACATGATGTCGATGGTCTGGGCCACTCTATAGTCCACATGATGTCGATGGTCTGGGCCACTCTATAGTCCACATGGTGTCGATGGTCTGGGCCACTCTATAGTCCACATGATGTCGATGGTCTGGGCCACTCTATAGTCCACATGGTGTTGATGGTCTGGGCCACTCTATAGTCCACATGATGTCGATGGTCTGGGCCACTCTATAGTCCACAAGATGTCTATGGTCTGGGCCACTCTATAGTCCACATGATGTCGATGGTCTGGGCCACTCTATAGTCCACATGATGTCGATGGTCTGGGCCACTCTATAGTCCACATGATGTCTATGGTCTGGGCCACTCTATAGTCCACATGCTGTCGATGGTCTGGGCCACTCTATAGTCCACATGATGTCGATGGTCTGGGCCACTCTATAGTCCACATGATGTTTATGGTCTGGGCCACTCTATAGTCCACATGATGTTTATGGTCTGGGCCACTCTATAGTCCACATGATGTCTATGGTCTGGGCCACTCTATAGTCCACTTGATGTTTATGGTCTGGGCCACTCTATAGTCCACATGATGTCGATGGTCTGGGCCACTGGTTTTACAAACTAATGAAAACATCTTTGTTTCTCTCTTTGTCTTCCAGACTGATCGATGACATCACAGGGCTGTTCCACATCTTTCCTCCACAAATTCGGAGGTTGGTCTCAGCTTGGGTCACCTGACTGACCAGCCAAGCCGCTCCCTTCAATGAAACCACGCAACAATAATTTGCTGTTTTGTTTTTTTTTATTTTTTATTTTATTTTATTTTTTTTTTAATTAATTCTATTTCATTACATTTACACCCAGATATACATATATGTGCATATACATGTACATACATAGTCTTTTCTTAATTGTGTACTGCTCTGCCCTCTAGTGTTCAGTAAGTGCAGGGCATTAACAGAACCACTCACGGTCCTGTTCTTCCATATGGTATTACCATTTCTGTTTCCTTAAAGGGACACTGAGTTAATACATGAATGGTACTGAAATTTTATGGTTTTTTTTATCTTGTGTTTTTATTTTTAATTTGACTGTACTTTTTTTTTTTTTTTTTTTTTAACTTTTCTCCCCTCCTGAAGGTACGAAACAGTCATTTTTGTGGACAAGAGCTTGTGGCCGCACACATTTCACCATCATTTCTTTGGTGTTTGGATTCAACCTTTGTTCTTCTCTAACGTGCGTGTTATTTATTTTTGTGTCGGCTTTTGTCCATATTTCAGTTCCTTTGTGACGCACATTCTTGAGGAAAAAAAAGGGCAGAAAAAAGGTGTGAGTTGCCGTTTTTATGATTTCAACTTTTCAACGAGTTTTCAGTGAAAACCTTACCGTAGTTTACCAACGGGACGTATTTACGATGCGCAAACCACGTTAATGTTCTTCGGTAGTGAAGCCGTAGCCGTTCGGTTTCTTTTGCTGCTTTTAAGATCGTCATCATTTTCTGTCGTTGCACCAGAACAAATAATATTGAACCAAATCCTACGTATCTTCTCCTCTACTCTGCTACATTGCTAACAGTAAGCTAGCCATAGCATCAGTATAATTCACTTGAAGTTTTCATTCACTACGTTCTGTCATCAATGAAAATCTGTCAACAAAAGCTACAGCGGCTAGCATCACTCCTTATGCTGGAAAAATATTTCTATACATAAATATACATATACACACATATATACAATAGGAGCTGGTGACCAGGGGCGGACATTTGGACGTTTAGCAGCGGTAGCTCGCTGGTTTTTCTGCCTTTTACTTCAACTGATGACTTTTACGGTTGTCCGCGCAAAACTGTTGAGAGAAACATCCAGAGCCAAAAGGTTTGTTACTGTTTTTTGTTGTTTTTTTTTTATTTTTTTTTTACTTCGCGCTGCTCAACGATGCAAGATGACAGGAGTTCAAAGATGTTTTCATCTGTATTTTAACATTAGCCTTTAACGTCACAAACATAACGCTGTCAAACTGAGTTACCGACGCACTACCATGCTTAAACAGCAGGTTTACTGTGCACCTGACGCTTGTACTGTAGTCGACAGTGACAGGACTTGACACACACACACACACACACACACACACACACACACACACTTTGCAGTACTGCTGTGTTTGGTTTCAGTTTGTAACGATGCGCAATCGTCAGCAACACAGACGTAACCTGATTTTTAGTTGTTTTTTTTTTTCCTCCCAAAACCTGACCCATGGTTCGGGTGCAGCAGCTAGCTTGTCTTACTTCAACTGTTCTTCTACAGCAAGAAGCCGTAAACGGTTCCTGGATGTTTGCAAAGATTTTCATCTTCAAGAAAGTCTGTTGTCTGAAGAGTTTCATCAAGTCACTAACTGGATGTTTGGTTCAGAAACTCTTGAGGATCTTCAGAGTAAGACTACAACAAGTCCAGCTGCTGACGACTTGGACGGGGCCTGCTTGTTGTCCAGGTTGTTACTGGTCCTTGGGTTTAAGGGTTCTGTCAGGACTGTCATCATTGACGGTGTCCAAAATACCCAGTTGTTTTTCTGTCCTTGTCATTTCACGTTCATTAATCTGAAGATTTCATGTTTTTTTTTATCCCATTTGTTTCCACTTGGATGTGAATCTGAACAGACTGTAGGGGGCGATCTCATAACTTGGAAATGTCCACGTCTACAGATTCTGCTACTGGTACTAGATGTATTGCTGCCTCACATTGGTGACAGTTTGGTCCTTATGTCGTCAATGTCCCAGTGACAAGCGTCCATTTCTTTTATTTTATCCGTGGAGAATGTCCAACATTTCTGCAGCTAACGGCATCAGCTACAGATTTTTCTTCTTTCTTTTTTTGTTTGACGACAAAACATTTAAAAGAAATAAAAAAAAAAGTTGATTGAAATAAAATGCCCGACATTCATTTCCATAGCGCACGCTAGTTACCACAACGTAACGAATCCAGTTCTGAGGCTCTTGTTGTTAACGATGGGGAATCAGCAACCATCGTATCATCGGCTAAGACGGAAACGCCGTCTTTGCTCTGAGGGACATCTGTGCGTCACTGGTCACCGATGACATGAAGGTCATTCATTTCATTTCTCTGCGTTTTTTTTTTTATTCTTCACTGTCCATGTTGACAAGAGTCCGCTCCGGTACGGTACGGTACGCTATGATCTCTGGTACTCCTGACCCGTACTAATGTTGGTTCACGAGTCGATCCTAGTCTATGACTCTCTAGTCTGAGTCATAGACTAGTTTACTCAGTACTAGTCTCGGTGTCATTGATAAACTGGTACTTCTGACCTTGATTAGCTTGGTACTAATTTCTTCATTGTCTCTGAAGAGTCTGGTACTGATAAATCTGGTACTGTTGCATCACAATGTACGACTGATGGATCGAGTTCTAGTTTCTTCAATGTTCTGGTTCTGATGTTGTCAAAAAGACCAAAAATCCTTTTTGTTGACATTTTGCGGTTGCCCGTGTTGCAGGTCTTTGTCGATTGTTTCCTGTGACTCGATCTGAAAACTCATTTTCATCCTTTTAGCTTTATATAAATTTGTTTTTCTTTTCAACATTGATGCAGTTGTTTAGCTTCACAAGAATGATTTGAAACAGTGACCACGGAGGTTTGTCGCTGATGTTGTTTTTTTGTTTTCAACAATGGATTTGCAAAAAAAAACAGCAAAATTTTGATCCGTTGGAAAAACGAGTCTTTCTGTAAATAAGCAAAGACATTGATTTGTTGCTTTTTCATGTTCTGACTGAAGTCTTGCGTGAAGCCCCTCCCCCTTGTTTCCTTTTTTTTTGGTTTAACAATTGGAGAAAAAAGGGGCGGGGCCTGCAGGCACTCTGAGGCCATTTGAGCCTCGGCATAGTGTTTATATTTATCAATTTTTTTGCTTTCGATAGAGCTAATTGCAATAAAATGTGTTCATGTAAAAAGAAAATGTTTATTTCTTGTGTCTACCAATTTTCCTGGCGTGTCATTGGACGTTGGAGACTTGATTTTGCGCTTTGTTGTTTACCTGATGTTTCGGATTCAGAGGACCTATGAGAAGACTGTCGGTTTCACGTTACTTGGGCACAAAGGTCAAATGCTTTTTTTTGTGACACCGTTTCACACTATTCACGGTAACTGTGGTGATGCAAAGTTACCACTGGAGGCAGCATTGCTCCACTGTGCATGCCAGCTAAAGTGCTAACTAACCTTTAATGCAGCAACTAATTATTTTCTATCCCCGGTTTGAATGCACCTACGGCCAAGTTACCACTGAGGTCCACTGAGCATGGCACCGTCCCTACTCACTGTCTGCTGTCTCCTGTCTATTCCTAGTGTCTCTAATCCATCCATCATGGCTGGTCTCTCCACCGTCCCTCCACCTTAGCTGACTCTCTTCTGTCTCAGATCACTCCTCATGCCTCTTCTCTACCAACCTCTCTGTTCTAGGTTCTCTGTTCTCATACATATCCTGCACCAATCTAAAATACTTCTCTGCCGCTCCTGATATAATAAGTCTCTTCAGATTCTACAAAACCAAAATGATACAGTCCATTGAATTAGATTCCCCTCCATCTTAACATCAAAAACTTCCACAAATATTTTGACATCACAAAATATTAATAATTATTAAGAAAACATATGTTATTATTGTTATGACAATAGGGTAAAATGACCAAGAGAGGGAGCCAGAGAGACTAATACCAGTCACAGGTCAGTCTCCAGCACCGATCTAAATGCCACTGTTCTGGCTCCAGGTGGTCAGTCCAGTGAAGGAGACATCCTCCATGACAGGGAGGAGGACCATAAATCTTCTCGCCAATTCTGACTAATAGATGAAGCAAGAACTTAAGTCATATACTGTACATAAAAATATAAAATATATATGTAAATATATATGTGTGTATATATGTATATATATATGTATATATATATGTATGTATGTATATATATATGTATGTATATATGTATGTATGTATGTATGTATATATGTATGTATGTATGTATATATGTATATATATATATATATATATGTATGTATATATGTATGTATATATACTGTATATATACTGTATATATTCTGGGTGAGCAGACAAAGATGGATGGATGGAGGATTGTTGGGCCAGAGAAAAAAAAAAAAGCAAATGTGCCACATATGGACCACGGGCCTCGGTTTCCCCGTATCTGCAGTGGACTCCTTTGTGTTCAAGTTCATCAAGCTTGAAAGATCTAAAAATCTTCCCAGTCTTTGAACATTCAGGAGACCATAGTTGGGGACACTGTGTTTATTTCAGTCTTTAAAAGTTTATAACAACTTCTGAGTAACATAACAAAAATACTGAGAAAAAAAAAAAAACATAATCCAACACGTTTGTTTTAAATTCTCTGCCCACTGTAACATCTGAATTCATTAAAGCAGATTTGAAAAAAAACATTTTACAAAAAAAAAAAAAAAAATCATAGGAAGTTTATGCTTTCGCCTCCATCACAGATACAGACACAACCACAGGAGCGTGTTCACACCTGGTTGACACCTGGTTCACACCCGATTCACACAAACCAGGATTCAAGTTCACAAAGTGAAAAGAAGTTAATTTCCAAAATCCTTACGTAGCCCAGCACCTGGAAATGTTTTAAAGAGGAAAAGAAACAATAAAGATGACGAGTCCTTCCCCCAGATCAGTAACATCTAAACACAGCTACATAAAAAAGAAGACCAATAAGAAAAACCCACTTCAGACGCTGTGGTGTCTGGTAGTTAATCTACACAGTGGGTTTAAGGTTAGGGTTAATATTAACTTAGAATATTAACTAGAATAAAAACAAAAAAACCTGCTGTTGCTGTTTGTTCTCCCTCAGTAGTTGAAATAAAAAAATCAGGTAAAATTCCATATAAACCTATAATTCTCTATATATATCGTATATAAAATACTGTTTTATTGACTTTGTACATTATGAGCTGGTGAGTGTGAAACAAGGCGTCTCTTAAAGTCGTCTCACATAAGGAAACTTCACTGGAAGACATTTTTATTTATTTTCACCACAATAAAAATCTGCTTCTTTCTATACATTAAGTTTTATCAGAATTATTATTTTTTTGTTGTTTTTTTGTGAATTAACCCTTTGCTCAGTACTGTGAAATGTCCGTGAATGAATTTGTTTTTCCTGCATTTGGGTCGAAAAGGAAGACAAACAGCTACAAATCCCTAACGCACTAAAAACAGGCTGTTTTACACAATATACACATTTTATTACTTACAAACAAAAGAGAAACACAGAGAAGGCTAGTGGTTAGCATTAGCATTAGCAGGCCATGTTGTGAAGAGTAGCAGATGAGAGTGAGAGGACAGGGTGGAAAGTGGAGTCTGCGTCAGTCTCATGGTCAGTGCATCACAGTCTGGATGTTTATGAAGTCAAAGTGTCCACTAGGTGGCCGCTGTCCGGAAAATCTCAACCCATCCAACAAACAAACCGGCGTCTGTTTGGTTTGATAAGTAAAGACAAAAAAGAGAGTGAAAAAAAAAACATTTATCACGAAACATCCATCAGGGCACCCTCTGGTGGACAAAGTGTGCTCTTTCTTTCTGAGGTACTTCTTATAAAAACTAAACTCGAAAACACGAAAGAGTGAAAGATATGAGTTGACGTCTGAGGCTGCGTCACACAGTAGCACCGTGGTTTGGGTCAGAGCTCCTCGTTGTTACGTCTTCTTCATGCAGACCACGCAGCGGCTGACACGTGTTCCCAGGTTTCCGGCCTTCAGGGTCTCAGACTGTGGCTTCCTGTTGGGACAAAAAGGTCAAGTTGTCAGTCCAAGTCATGAGCACTAACTGCCGGGTCTGCCACAGATTCAAGTTCGGACTCGGTTCTCCAACCTGAACATCTCCGATTGTTCCACCGTGGCCAACCAGAAGGAGTAGGAGTTGCTGTAGTAATTACAGGTTCCCCTGCCGTGGCACTCGATGAAGGGGGCGCTGCGGAACTCTTCCAGACAGGAACCTGGTGAGGCCAAGGCCTGACCCGAACCTTCAGCACCGGCACTGGTGTGCTGCAAATGACGAGAAAATTTCCAGTTTGAAAAGCTAGCACCAGGGGGCGATCATGAGTCAGAACATTGTGTAAACAACACATTGCAGTTTATTTTACGGACATAACTGGACGATTCTGATCATGCAAAATTTTCATTGTACATATGAAGGTTTGTCTAAAGAAATGCAGTTTCTCATTCTGAAAGTGACGCAAGTGCTTTCGTCAAGACACGATCGTAGACAGCACACAGTCGGCTAATACAGGGGTGGGAAAACTTTTGGACTCGCAAGTCATGTTGTGTTCTAAAACAAGGAGGACAAGGGCACATGGGGCAGATGGATGATAGATAGATGACATTTAAAAGGCTAAAATGCTTTTATCTTTGTCAGCATCGTCATTTGGGTATCAGTGTTGGGCAAGTTACTTTAAAAAAGCAACTTATTACTTTACTAGTTATTGCTCTGAAAAGGTAACCGGTTGTGTAACTAGCTACTAAATTATAAAAATAACCATTAACCAGTGTTGGGCAAGTTACTTTAAAAAAGGAACTTATTACTTTATTAGTTACTGCTATGAAAAAGTAACTAGTTACATTTCTAGTTACTAAATTATAAAAGTAACCATTAACCAGTGTTGGGCAAGTTACTTTAAAAAAGTAACTTATTACTTCACTAGTTGCTGCTCTGAAAAAGTAACTAGTTACGTTACTAGTTACTAAATTATAAAAGTAACTAATTAGTAACTTTATTTTAAAAACACATTAACATTTTAGTGTTGTGTTCTGTATCAACTATCGTAATGAAATGTAGTGAAACAATAAAAACAAAATAGATGTTAGACATTTTGACAGACGTCTTTATCGTAACCTCAACTTGACGTCGTCTTGCTTGTGGGTGTGTCCTGCTGTACCGCATTGTGTGTGTATGAGACTGTTTATTTCCCTATAAGGCAAGAAGACCCGCCCAGGTCTCTTTCTGATTGGCTTAGCCTGAACCGTTAACCTTTCAGCAGACAGACTCCGCCTCCACACAGTCCTCTGTGCGTGGCCGGGAGAAACCGTCCATTTGGACCACAGATAGTAACGAGTAACGAGACCCTTTACACCATAGTAACAATAACGGCGTTACTGAATGGGAAAGGTAACGCTTCACGTTATTCGTTACCGAAAAAAGTAGTTTTGTTACACAACGGTGTAAGAAGTAACGCGTTAGTCCCAACATTGTCAGGCCAAGTTTGCCTGGACCCTTGTACTATGGGCCCTTCTGTTCCTCACTCTAATTGACTTAGTGAAGTACTTACTATACTATACTATTTACTAATTATCTACTCAATGATTTCTCTCATCCTGAACAAAACTGCTGAGATACAAGAGGGATCCCTGCGATGCTACCATTGAAATATTAAAGAGGTCCTACCATCATGAAAGAGTATCCGATCCACATAGTGTCCCAGTTGAAAGGACAGGCAGGAATCTGGATGGTCTGACTGTGGATAGCGATGACCATGGCTGGAGCTTCACACACAGCACACCTGACGGAGAAGAAGGGTTACAGTTCTTACAGGTAACTCACCTCACCTCATGTATCAAAGTTCATCGTGGGACGGTGCGGACAAAATTGACACATAGATGAAATGGACGTCATTGGACAGAAAACAGATTCATCTCGTGAAACTCCACCTCAGGTTGATCAGCATCATTGTATGGGACACTAAGAAACCATCAAACATCTCCACTGGTCTTCAACAGCCCAAGGGAACCGCCTCAAAAGCTTAAAGGTTCCCTAAATCCATGCAACATTTATTGCGACATTGTGTAAAAAGTGTTAGCAACGGATTCTTGCGTGGAACAACTTTTGGACACGAGGCACCGCCTGTTCCTATGACCACACCTCACCCTAACTTTGGTACATGAGGCCCCAGGTCGCCCTCCTCCCTGTCTACCTGCTGATGTAGGGCTTGATGCCCTCTCCTGTTATGGGGGCCATGGACATCGTCATTGGTTCTGGCGTGGACAGCCAGTAGGAGTAGTCGTTGCGAGAGGCAAAGTTGCAGACGTTGTTGATGTTGCAGAACATAAAGGGCATGGTGGAGAACCTGCGCAGACAGCTGCCAGCAGTTCCTGCAGGAAAGTTTTTGAGGAAGGTGAAAATCAGTCAAGAGCGGATTGAAGAACTCCTGGGCTGGACTTTCAACCTGGAGAAAGAACCTTGGAGCCAACGTACCCAGGTCTTGTCCGTGTGCTCTCTCGTTGCCCTGCACGTACAGCAAGGAGTAGCCATCGTAGATAAGGGCTGTTCCTTCAGGACAGGGGGGAACATCCGTGTTCTGGCTGTGTCTGGTGATGAGGAATCCATGGGCTGCCGAGGCACTCCCGGGAAGACCGGGAAGGCCCTGTGGACCGTCAGAACCCTGAGGGCCTTGGAAGCCTCGTTGACCTGGAAAACACCAAAAGATGAGTTAGAAACATGAGTATCTGCAGGGTTCATTGAGTTACAAAGTTTCTACATACCAGGTTGACCAGCAGGTCCTGGATCTCCCTTTCTACCAGGTGGACCAGTGAAACCAGGGGGACCCTCAGGTCCTATGTCACCAGGTGAACCAGGTTGACCTGAAATCAAATGGTGCTGCATTAGTGAAGTTCTCAATTCCACTGGATCGAGGAACACGTAAGATGTTCCTATCACTTTATTCAGATTGAGCAGAATGCACACACCTGGGAGTCCTTCACGTCCAGGAGAACCAGGTGGTCCACGAGAACCAGCCTGACCCTGAGGACCAGGAGGACCTTGTTCACCCTTAACAATAATCGGAGCTGGGCCAATACCTGGGTCACCAGGGAGTCCTGGGGATTGAAGGTAGGAATTTTCAATAAGTTGCCTGAGGTGATGTCTCAAAGATGTATGTTGGTTATGGTTTTGGAAAAAGGAATTTTGACATACCAGGAAGTCCAACATCTCCAGGTTCTCCTGGAAGACCGCTGCCACCAGGGAGACCAGAATCTCCTTTTGGTCCTGGTGTTACATGAAATAGAATTTATTGAATATTTAAAATTGAGCCATCAATTTGGTTTGATGAAAATGTTGGTGCACAATAATTGACTCACCAGGGAATCCAGGAACGCCAGGGAGACCAATGTCCCCTTTAGTGCCAGGAGAACCTGGAAGACCAGAGGAACCCTAGAGAGAACACATTAAATATTCTAAGTGAAGTTAAATTCTTCTGAGCAGAACAGAGATCTTTTAGAGACTCTCACACTGAAGTCAGTGATTTTAGTTTAAAGCAACGTTTTTGGAGAAATCAGTGGGTGGAGAATCAGTGGGTGGAGCCACAGACCAACGTCCGTGTAGGAAACCAATGATGGAAGCTCAGACCAACGTCCAGTGAACTGAAGAAGAGCAGTCATGTGACTTTACGGACAGAACCCAGTTACAATGATTCCAAGTCGTTATTAGTCATCATTTAGTCAGTAGGAGGTGGAGCTGTTGGAAGGACAGAGGACTTTAAGGTGGTGTTGGAACTTCATCAAGGACCAGCCCTGAGAACTTTCTGGTTTGCTTAAGTAGTGGACAGATTGACAGATGAGGTCAGACAGGAGTCTCTATGGACCATGATGTTTGAAGATGACACTGTGATCTTCAGTGAGAGAAGACAACAACTAGAAGAGAAGGAGGTTTGGACTGGAGAGAAGAGGAATGAAGGTCAGTGGTAGAACAGACAGAAAACATGAGTGAGAATGAAAGGAGTGGAGAAGGTGGAGGAGTTTAGCTCCTAAGGATCAACTGTTCAGAGCAGTGGAGAAGAATAGAGTGGAGTCAGGATGGAACATCTGGAGAAAAGAGTCAGGAGTGATCTGAGATAGAAGAGAGTCAGCTAAGGTGGAGGGACGGTAGAGAGACCAGCCATGATGGATGGACTAGAGACACTAGGAATAGACAGAAGACAGGAGATGGAGCTGGAGGTGGAGGAGTTAAAGTTGCTGCTGAGGTTCTCTTTAGGAGAGACAAGGTTGGACAGGATCAGGAATGAGGACATTAGAGGGACAGGGGTAGGAGACAAAGAGGAGATGGTGGAGGACATGGAGGTAGTTGGAGTTAACAGAGGACAGGGGGAAATGGAAATTGTGGACTCGCTGTGGGAACCCCTGAGAAAAGGGAGAAGCCGAGATGAGAAGAAGAAGATTTAGCCAGTAGGACAACAGAACCTTCCAGACCCTGGTGAGACCCAGTGGGTCCACCACCTACACCAAGGCAGGTAGGTTTGATGCAGTGTGATTTGGGTGGCAGTGGTGGAGACTGATTCTCCTGAGACCAGGTATCGGATCAAAGGATGAAGATGAATGAATGAAAAACCACGGATGGAAGATCAGGATCTTACAGGAAATCCTGGAACTCCAGCCTCTCCTTTCTGTCCTGCGTAGCCCGGCTGACCTGGAGCACCGGGAATTCCTTTATCGCCTTTGACGCCTCCGCTTCCTTGTGGTCCACGTGGACCCTCTGGACCAGGGGCGCCTTGAGTCAGAGACGGGACACAGTTAGTGGTGAGTTACAGTTACCCTGCTGGTGCAGTAATGTACTACACGTGTTTCTATTCCGTGGTGGAGGACGGAAAAGGAAAACTCAGTCCTTATTTAAACGGTCGCACAACAAACAATGTGGAAAAACAAAAACCTGAGACACATTTACTGTAGGACACATCTGTTAAGAGCAAGAAAATAAAGAAAACTTGTTCCATTTCACAAAAGGCATGACATTAAAATCCATTCATCCACTGGAGTCTGACCTGGATCACCTGGGATTCCCAGAATTCCGGGTAAAGAAGAATCGGCGTTGGTTAAGGGAAAAAAAGGAAAGATCTTTAGTTTTAGAAAACAACAGTCGTTTGGCTTCTTCAAACCTGTCTGAAAAGGTTAAGAAAGATTTTCTTTTTCTTTCGATATCTGTATTTAAATAGTAGTAAATTTAACATCATCATCACAAGAATTAAAAATGTCTTATTTAATAAAAAGACTTGATAATAATTCATACTATTATATTATAGTATATATTCATATACTTATTCAAATTAGCCGTAAAAATCATCTTCCTCTTCTGTTTCAGGTCATTGAAGATTCGGAAGATTTTTTCATTCGACCAAATGTCATTAGTTTTCAACTATTTTTAAAGTCAATGACCATCAAAGACCCGTTTGCGGGTTATTTCACCACCGCATCATATTTTCACCACTATGAGGCGCACATAAAATCTTAGATTTTCTTCAAAATGTGCAGCGCGCCCTATAGTGCAGTGCTGCCCTGTGTGTGTTGCTGTTGTGAGGTGGACCTGGTAGAGGACACCATGAGAACGTTAAAGTGGGAATTGTGGGCGTGGCTTTGCTCCCGCTCTTTTTTAAACACGCACACTTGTATATGTAACTGTTGTTGTCAGGCGGACGTGGTAGAGAACGTCATGAGAACGTTAAAGGGAGGAGTGTGGGCGTGTCTTGTATACAGAAACCCCGCCCTATAATCAGCTGCGCCTTATGTGTGTGTTGGATATCGTAAAACTGGGCCTTTCAGTCCGGTGCGCCTTATGGTGGTGAAGATACGGTAACTTAGAGAAAGTTCTGGTCCGATCTGATAAAACTGAATTTGTCCTGAACCAGGAAACAAACAAGAACAATGTTGTTCAACAAGCTTCAACACTTCTTCATGATTCCATGTGAGTTAGTTCTCAGTTGTGTTTGAGAAGAAAAAAAAATCCCATTCAGTGACGCAGTCAAAAATCTGTGTGTGATTGAAGGTCATGCTGAGGTGAAACATCAGGCTGATCAGGTGAGTTAATCTGATTCATCTTCTCTAAAGTCCTTAGATGATCTACTTCTCTGAAGGTGCTCACGTCTGTGTGATGGATTAAAACCACGGTGAGAAGAAGAGAAAAGTTTCACTCTTTAAAAACGTAACCAGGGAATAAAAGAACGTGAACTGAAATCAACAAGAACGTGCAGAGAGGTTCAAAACTCCGAGCGTCTGACCTGAAGGACCTGTGATGTTGGACACGAGTCATCACGATGAGGGGCGGGGCCACAGCAAGTGTGGGCGGGATCAGAGCAAAGACAACAATGTTGATAAGGCTGGTTTATACATCTGTGTGTGTGTGTGTGTGTGTGTGTGTGTGACACCATACACTCGATCAATAAGTGGAACAGATACTGATTCAGGATGAGAACAGCAGAGTCCAAGAAAGTCACCAGAACTTATTGGTCCAATCACAACGTAACAATTGTACGATAACGATCTTACTGATGATGCTAGCACTGGGCCAATAACATTGACCAATCGATGACGTCTTTAGTCATAACCAGTGGACGTAAACCAACATGGCAGCACAGGAGGCCGAACTACTGGCTGGCTAGATTGGTCCAAAGGAGGTGAAGTTCTGGTTCTGGTCTCAGACTGAACTGATCACATGAGGACAAACAAACAAACAACACAGAGCTGTGGAGAGAAGAGTGGGGGTGGGTGTAGAAGTGTGAGGGGCTGAGGTCACAGACCCCCAACATTTACAGGTGAAGAATGGAGGGCGGTGCAGTGAATCTGGACGGGTTCCGTCCAACAACTGGCGTGACTCGTGTCATGCACTGTCAACTAATGACGTGTGGAGACATCGGTGGTGAAACAAGAAGAAATCCTGAAAATCCTGCCTGGTTTTCAGTAAGATTGGACGTCAAAGACTTTTGCTCTGTTGGACTCGGGTCTTCTGTTAAGACAAACTGGTGTTTGGTCTTTAGTCTAAACTGAGGGGTTTTCAAAACAAGGACTTCGGTCTTAGAGAAAACCAGGCAACATTTTCTCACAGCTGTTCAACTGTTTTACCTGCTCTTCCAGGTGGTCCAGGTGGACCTTGAAGTCCTTTTGGGCCCTGCAGAGCCAGTCCAGGTGGGCCGGGGGGTCCAATATTACCTGGAGCACCTGGGTTGCCAGGGAAACCTGCCTCTCCTTTAGGACCTGGAAATCCAGGGGATCCAGATGGACCAGGAAGACCTGGGTCTCCCTTAGCACCTAAACAGTGATTCAGATTTTTGATCCCCCTTCAGAACAACACGCAGAATTTTGGAGAAAGTCTGTTTTTTTCCCGTGAAACTCACCTGGTAAACCAGGAAGGCCAGCAGTACCAGGACCGCCATAACCAGGCAAACCTACAGAAGACTTGAAGTGAATTTCATGACCTTACTACAATAACATGAAAGATGTGAAAAGACTTACCTGGATCTCCTTTCACTCCAGCTGGTCCTGGAATTCCATCACGACCAGGCTGACCTTTCTCTCCTGGCAACCCTGCAGGTCCTGGACGGCCAGATTCTCCCGGTCTGCCGGGTGCTCCATTAAGACCTGGGCCACCAGGGGCACCATCAAGACCCTTAGGACCTGGACTACCAGGAGGACCTGGACATAGAGTGCAAAAGAAAATAGAGTCAGTTTCCTCTCTTCAAATCATTGGCATTTGGGAATGAATCCATTTAAGACCTACCTTGAAATCCTGGGAGACCAGGATCACCTTTGGTACCTGGTCCTCCAGGTAAACCTGAAAGACCCGGTGATCCAGGTGTTCCTTTGAGTCCTGGAGCTCCTGGGAACCCTGGTTGTCCTGGCTCGCCCTGTGGATTAGAGGAAGAAGTGTCAAATTGCATTGTTCATGAAGGAACTCCCTTTAGAACATAACATTTGTTGGGTTCTGTACCTTAGGTCCAGGTATTCCTGGTGGTCCCACTCCTGCAGACCCTGGTTCACCTTTGGCTCCGGGAAAACCAGATGATCCTGGTTGTCCTGGGGATCCTGGCCGTCCTGACTGACCAGGTAGACCTTTTTGTCCTGATGGCCCTGAGATTTTATCAAGGTTTAGGAAAAGTTAAACATAAAGCAAAGCCTTAGGAAACCTCATTGAAAAAACAGGCTCCAAGGGAGTTGGGGTGGGGGTTTGGGGTACAAATTTCATAAACCCACCAGGAAATCCCATTTCTCCCATGCTTCCTTTTGCTCCCTGACCTCCTGGTACACCTGGGGTTCCTGGGAATCCAGGATCTCCCTTAGGACCTAAAAACAACCCATGTGGTTTAGTAGAGATAACTAAGACAATTGCTTCTTCACACAGGATGCTGCATGACTAGGTAAAACGTTAATACCTGCTGGTCCAGGGAATCCAGGGCGACCATCTGCTCCTGGTAACCCTGAGTCTCCAGGCAAGCCGGAAATTCCTTTTTGACCGGGAAGGCCTGGTGCACCTGAGAGACATCAAAAAGGTTAGGATTGTGTAGAAGAAATATTCATTGATTGATTAACGATGTGTTCAGCGGTACCTGACAGTCCTGGCTCTCCTTTGACACCTTTTGTGGTCAGAGGTGTCACAACGATACCAGGGGGTCCTGGAACACCAGGGTCACCCCTCTCTCCCTTGACACCGGGACCACCTGGTACACCATCTCTACCAGGTAATCCTGGTTCACCTAGAAAGGATGACATGATAATCATTCAATTCTAAATACTCTTGTCTGTCTGAGACCATAAAGCAGACCTGGAAAATGGAAATACTTACCTTTAGCCCCAGGTGCTCCGGGTCCCCCTGGGCCTCCGGGTCCTCCTGAAGGTCCTGGTTGTCCAACAAGTCCTGTGTCTCCTTTCTGTCCTGCATACATTGAATAAGATAATAATAAAAATGATTGGAAAAAATTGAAAAAAAAAACAAGTTGGCAAAAAAAACCTTTCTTCTTTATTCAACACTAATAACTAGGATGATTATGTTTACCTGGCAGCCCAGGTAGACCATCTCGCCCAGGTCCTCCAGGTGGTCCTGGGGTTCCAATGGGTCCTGGAGATCCTGGGAGACCTGGATTTCCTCTTTCTCCTGGTAGACCTGGGATATCTAGACCTGGAGGACCAGGATCTCCCTTCTGCCCATTTTGACCAGGGTAACCTAGGACAGAAAGATCAGACCTTACTTTCTTGATTGGGATCACAACTAAGGCCTCAGACTCCACATTTGCCATCTGCACAGATCATCCCAGGTTATCCTTAAGCTTCTTACCTGGTGAACCAACTGGACCTGGAGGTCCAGGAGGGCCTGGCTGACCTAGGGAACCAATTGAGGGACTTCCAGGTGGACCACGAGCTCCAGGAATGCCAGGAGTACCAGGCTCACCTAGATAGCAAAATCGATTTGCATTTTTGTATACCAGCTGGTACATAGCAGAACCTTTTTCTGGCTCATTCAGTACAACTCTTACCTTTGGGTCCAAAGGAGCCATCAAAGCCAGGTCTTCCTGGTGCACCAGGACCGCCTGGAAAACCAGGATCTCCCTTTGGTCCAGGTAAACCTTTAGCTCCAGGAACTCCAGACAAACCAGGAGGGCCAGGAAGTCCAAAGCCAGGTTCACCCTTTTTGAAGTTAAAACGTATAACTTCGACCTCTTAAAATTTCTAAAAAGTAATTTTTTTCATTACTTGTTTTTCCTTTTGTCATTCTTATTACCTTGGAGCCAGGTAATCCAGGCTGGCCAGGTTGTCCATCTATTCCTGGTCTCCCGGGTCCACCCGGGCCTCCAGGTTGTCCAGGAATACCTGGGAATCCTGTAGAAGTAAAGTAAGGCCGACAACAAATCTGTTCAACATCAGATACAGGTGTAATGTAAGAAGAAAAACAAAAGCGGAAGCTGCTGGTGTCTGTACCTTTTGATCCTGGCGGTCCCGGAAGTCCTATTCCTGGAAGTCCAGGCTCACCCTTAGCCCCTGGCAAACCAGGGAAACCGGGCTGCCCTGGAGAACCGGGGCTACCTAGGGATGGAGTGGCAGAAGAAAAAAAAATCTAGTCCAACAAAAACCAGATGGTACATTTCTCTTTGGGCAATCAGGATTTCATACCAGGTGTTCCAGGCAATCCAGGCTCTCCATCCTGTCCTCTGGATCCTGGTGAACCTTTGGCTGCAATTGTTAGAGCTGGTTCTCCTCTAGGACCTGAAGAAAAATGATCGAAGAGACCATTATCACAAAAAACATGTTTGTGGATTCTTATGGAAAATAAAAAGATCATCCTCTTACCAGGTAGACCTGGAGCTCCAGGTCTTCCAGAGACCCCTTGGACACCCTTCTCTCCTACAGGCCCTGCAGGTCCAAAGCCTGGGGAACCTGGGGGGCCTCTGTCCCCAGGAATACCTGGTGCACCGGGCTCACCGGGTGTTCCCCTCTCCCCTTTAACTAGTAGGGATCCCTGAAAAGATAGATTTAACCCTGTGAGAAAATATAGCCAAATATAAATACTTCTAAAAACAAATTCCTTACAGGTGCTCCTTTAGGCCCAGAAAGACCAGGCTGTCCATCACGTCCTGGTCGTCCATCCAGACCAGGCAAACCAGGAGGCCCAGGGAAGCCAGTGTCACCCTTGTCCCCCCTGATCCCGCTCACGCTGATAGCCTCACCTGGGTCTCCTTTCTCCCCTGTTAATCCAGGGCTGCCTGGAAGACCAGGGGCTCCCTGGAACATGACGGTGCTTGTTAGTGTTTTGGTCAGGAATGAAAATCTTTTTTTAAATCTCTCATTTTACTCTGAATAACTCACTGCTGAACCGATATTTCCAGGAGCTCCTGGAAAACCTCTGTCACCTTTTGCTCCCGGGCCGCCAGGGATTCCTGATGGCGTAAGATTTTCCTTTTTAATGGTTTTGTTCATTATTGAATAAAAGTTGTAAAATAAAAGTGGGCGCTACGATAATATGAATATGTGGGTTAGTGGTCGTGGAAGCTCTCGGTTCAAATCGCCCTAACGCCAAGTTCCTGCTGAGTTGCCCTGATCATGGTATCATCCCCGCTCACAGCTGTGATGTGAATCACAATGTTGCAATGACAAAAAAATTAAATTAATAGAATTTTTAAAGAATAATCAGTTCCCCCAAACCAGTGTCGGCCATGGGATCCCACAGGGATCTGTGCTAGGTCCAATCCTGATGTCATCAGGAAACCCTCCCATAGTTCTGCTGATGACCCTCAGTTATATTTAAGGTTAAAGTTATATTTAAGGTTAAAGTTATATTTAAACTTCAATCCTGAGTAGATGACATCAAGACCTGGATGATCCACGATTTCTTGATGACTCTGAAAAAACTGGGCTGGTCCAGAACACAGCAGCTTGTGTTGTGACCAGACCTGGGCAGAGAGACCGTATCTCCCTGGTCCTCGCCTCTCCGTTTTAGAATTTAGTTTAAAACCCTGTCATGGTCTGGGACCTTTCTATGGAGTGGAGTTGATCAACTCGCTAGAACTCTTGGTTCATTAGGAGCAGGTCTTCTTGTGGTTCCACAAATTTCTAAATCTAGATTTGGGGCCAAAGTCTTTTGTTACCAAGACCCTCTGCCTTGGAACCACCTGCCAGCTCCAGTCCAGGAGACTGACACAGTCTCTACTTTAAGGTTGGACTGAAGACCTTCCTTTTTAACAAAGCCCTTGGTGGCCTACAGGTCCAGCCATAGACTCCATGTGAGGCCTATGGCTGGACCCTTGGGTCCTGGATGTGCTGCTATAGGTTACGAACGCTGGGGGTCCTGTGCCATCTTGAGTCCTTTCCTGCCCTCCTCTATCTTCCCCTCCCTTCGATTCCTTTATTCACTACTTCCTTCACCACTAACAGTTGACCAACACTTTTTCCCTGGAGTCTCATTTCTCTCCCCAAGGATCCCATAGCCGTGAACTGGACTCTGGACCTTCTACCCCACAAACCCTATAGTCAGTGGACTGGACCCAGGACTTAGCTGTGTTATAGTTTTATAGCTCCAGTATATAGTTCTCCCTTTTCACGAAAGATACTCCCAGAGGATTAATAAAGTTCTACCTAATTACATAGTTCCTGTGACGGGCCAATTCAAAACCTCCAGTTCAGAGTTCCGAGGTGGAATATTAATAAATCCTCATCTAGTGGAACCCAAGATAAGGGTTCTAGCTCCTGGAGAAACGAATTCTCCAACCTATGAGTATTCAACTTTTCATGGTGTTGAACAGAGCTCCTTCTGATCCACCTGATCCATCATCATATAGTTGTTTACATACATCTGCTTGTCCATTGGCGAGTCGCGGGGTCAGCTGGCTCCACCCAAATCACGTTGCACCATATAGTGACCCTTCTTCTGGGGGTGAGCCGCTTCCTTGACCACTAAGGCACCACTGTCGTAGTGTTGTTTTTTCATCCAAATGGGAGTGAATCAACACAAAGGTGCTGCTGTGGAACCTTCCTAGGGTGTGCCACTATACAACCATTGTCTATGTCTGTGATGGCTTCCTGTTTTATTGTGAAAACAGGAACAGGAAGTCACTATCTTCTCTTCACTTCTCTGGAGAAAGCCAGTGGACAATTACAAGTCCTTGTCTTGGGTTCTTTGTGAATATTTTATAGAAAATCTATTAAAGTCATAAATAGCATACTTCAAAGTCCTTTTGGAAAAAGTTTCTACAAACTGTTGCTATGTTTGTTTTGCCTATATGGGATTTTATGTCGATGTACGGTAATAACTACCATAACTTTTACCTGGACCTCGATCTGGATGAGTTTCTGTGTTGTTGCAACTTCAGTGAGATTCAGACAAGTGATGCTAAAGTAACTAGTCCTCGTTCATACCTGGAAGTCCAGGTTGTCCTGGAGGTCCTTGAGGTCCCGGAATAGGGTTGGTTCCACCATAGCAGTTGACGCAGGTGTCGCCCTTCTCACCTGGAACCACAACAGATCATTTGAGAGCTCTTCTAGGATCCTTAAAGTGTTCCAGGTTCAGCTAAGACCCCCTGACGAGTACTCACCTTTCTGACCAGTTTCCCCGCGGTACCCTTGTTCTCCCTGAATACCTGGACGCCCAGGATTTCCTGGTGCACAGTTTTGTCCGGTGGAAAAGCCAGGAGGTCCAGGAGGTCCCTGAGGACCCTGAGGACCTGGGGATCCCGTGCGACCTGGAGGACCTGGCAGCGCGATTCCTTGTTCACCTGGCTCTCCCTTCTGACCTCGCTCTCCAGGGTAACCTGGGGTTCCAGGCTGGCCACTGCCTCCAATTGCAGGAAGACCTGGAGTCCCAGGTGGTCCGGTCAGACCTGGACCAGAAAATGTTTTTACGTTAAGATAGTTTTATAATAATAATCTTTGTGTTCAGCTGGTAGCAGTAAAATATTTTTCTGATATTAACTGTTGCGGATATCTATCTATATCTAATGTCGCCCAAACAAATAAATCGATACACAGATAGAAAATAGTCCACAGTCCTCTTTAAAGGCATCGCTACAATGTTAACGATTTCTCTTCTCGTAAGTGACAGGACGCCACCGAACGGTGGTTCGCCGGCATAAGTCCTTCAAGCTAACAAATATGAGTAGACATGACACAGCACACAGGCTCATGTCCACACTCAGACTGGACCAGGACCAGGCTGGCTCTCCAGGACGATCCAGTCCATGATTTTTGTCTGATTTCCTTTGCTCTTGTTTGTTTTTTACCATATTCAACTTTGACTCTTTGACCCCCCCATGAGGGGGTTTCAGGTTATTGTGGAGACCACAGCTTTGCAGCATTGGATTTTGAATATTGCTGGATAAACCGATGCCGATACACTCTGATGTTGGTCATTTTGCTGATATCAGGGCGTTAGTATTGGGGCACTCATATTATCGGACATCTCTATTTTCTGTCATGCCTCCTTACTGCACTTAATGACTCATCATTTTACCTGGTTGTCCTCGTTCTCCTTTATAACCAGGGGATCCTGGGAAACCGGGTTCACCTTTGGGACCAACCCGCCCTCCGGTCTGTCCACCAATCACCTTAAAGACGTTAAAATCACAGCCAAGATTTAACAGAGAGCTTTAAACTGTCGGACAGTTGTATTCATGGTAACACACATCATAGTTTTTATTGCCATCTAGTGTTCGCACCATACAGCGCAGCATAGAAATAATTGACCCAATAGAATTTGACATATTTTAAGGGTATATTTAAATTCATTATAAATATAATCTCATTAAAGTGACATGCATTAATATCTAGATATATATTTTAGGAATAATTAAAAGTAGAAGTTTTTTTTTGTTTTGCTTTTACTGAAAGATGAGAAGATGAGTCAAAGGATGGAAACACACCACTCCAGGTGGACCTGGGAATCCACGGTCTCCTTTTTGACCCTAAAATAACAAACACTGTTTAGTTCCTGCTCGTAATGAAACATGAACATTTTGAACAAGACAAAAGGATGGAACGGAACGCACTCTCTCGCCGTCTCGTCCTGGAGGACCAGGTAAACCAGCGTCGCCTTTGCCTCCCTGAGAGGAAAACACAAAGATAAGGGTTAGTCCTTAGGAGTTATTAGTTATTAACTCTAGTTAACTCTAGTCTAATATAACTAGTGGAATATATTAGTTTGTAGAGATATTTATGTGTGTTTGTGTGTGTGTTGTATTGTAGATGACGTACTGTGAAACCTGGAGGACCAGGGTCTCCATCTTTGCCTGGTTTGCCCTAAAACAGAGATCAATCCAGTTATTTGAACGCATCAAACACCTAAAAGGATCTAATATCTGGGTGGATCAAAAGTGGATTTTTGGATTCCATCTCTGGGGAAACAGGAAATTAAGATGACGCAGCTAAAAACCACGGCCAGCGTGAAAATATTTGAGAAATACCAACAAAAGAAGAATTGCCAGAAATTTCTCCTCTGATTTTAGAAAAACCAGCAGGTTTTTATTCAAATCTGGGATTGGGAGGTGCTGTGGTCAGACTGGAAATGGTCTGGCTTTGGTAATAAGTTACTTCTTTAAAGTTACTTTCCCAGCACTGGTTATCAGTTCCTTTTATAATAAAGTAAATAGTAATGTAACTAGTTACTTTATCAGAGAAGTAACTAGTAAAGTTGTAAGTTACTTTTTAAAGTAACTTGCCCAACAATGGTTACTAGTTAATTCTATAATTTAGTAACTAGTAATGTAACTAGTTACTTTTTTCATAGCAGTAACTAGTAAAATAAAAAGTTACTTTTTTAAAGTTACTTGCCCAACACTGGCTATTAGTTACTTATATAATTTAGTAATCAGTAATGGGACTAGTTACTTCATCAGAGAAGTAACTAGTAAATTAATAAGTTACTTCTTTAAAGTAACTTGCCCAGCACTGGTTATTAGTTCCTCTCATAATATAGTAACTAGTAATGTAACTATTTACTTTATCTTAGCATAAACTAGTAAAGTAATAAGTTACTTCTTTAAAGTAACTTGCCCAACACTGGCTATTACTTCCTCTCATAATATAGTAACTAGTTATGTAACTAGTTACTTTATCATAGCAGTAACTAGTAAAGTAATAAGTTACTTCTTTAAAGTTACTTTCCCAGCACTGGTTATTAGTTCCTTTTATAATATAGTAAATAGTAATGTAACTAGTTACTTTATCAGAGAAGTAACTAGTAAAGTTATAAGTTATTTTTAAAGTAACTTGCCCAACAATGGTTACTAGTTAATTTTATAATTTAGTAACTAGTAATGTAACTAGTTACTTTTTTCATAGCAGTAACTAGT
>JAFBJS010009668.1:0-27260 GCA_016785265.1 Paraplagusia blochii | reverse complement strand
AAGATAGAGAGGACTGGGAGAGATGGAAAATGTTGATTCAACCCCTAAATAAGGGCGAAGCTAAAAAGGGAAAGAAGAAGAAGATATATGAGGTGATAGATGGCCATTCTTCTACTCCAGGGTTGCCCAATAAGTTGATCTACCAGGAGAGTTCCAAAGAAGTGGTGGTATGTAGGTCCTGAGCAATAACACAAAAAATAATAGTAATTCAAATTGTGAGATGTAATTCTTTTTCAAGATACTATTCACTGGCTATTGCGTAAAAACAACAAATGTTTTTCACTACGGTGATGGTTAAATGCAGAAGCATAATTTCCTGAAGGATACTCCCCAGGGTTCCCCAATAGAGTTCTACTGTAAAAATAAATAAAAAAAAAGACAAAAAAGTGTGGGCAATCCTGATGTACTCAAATCTGATAGACAAGCGTGTACAGTTCATTGCAAAAAAAAAAAAAAATGAAAGGAACAGAAGAACAAAGTGGGAGTTGTGAGAAAATGGTCACTGAATGTGTTACTGTAAGTGCTAAAACGTGGTGTTAAAATTATGGTAACACAATAGAAGGGCGTTCGCCTCCTTCAGTGCAGGACGTTCTGTTTACAAAGCCACACAACTGCCCCCTGTATTACAGGATACGATCATGAGAATAAAAAATCCTGACGTCCCTAACATAAACTTCTGCACGGAAATTTGACTTTCTCCATGATTTACAATCCAAATCCACAGTTTGATTTGACACACAGTGAGTTCCCTAAACGCCGCGGTGCCTCAACAATCCTCTTTTAACGAGGAGATCGAGAGTCTTCAGTTAAAACCATCCATTGTTATGACAAGTGGCAGTGCAGATAGTTCTTCATTTAAGCTTATTACCCAGAGATTTGTTGTGCCACTCTGAGAGAGTGCAGCCGCCCACGTCTGGACTTCTAGCAAACTGGACCTGGCCTTTGTAGTTAATCTTATCATAGTGCTATAATAGAATCAGCTAAATTCAGCCAAAGCCTAGAATAACCTGTGCAAATGCAGGGATTAGTGTCTAATTCAAACATCTTCCTTAGATATTTATGGAATATTTTAAATTAAAAAATTAAAATGTTTAGCTTAACAACATATACTATGTTTAATATATTTTAACAGTCAAAAAAAAAGACGAAATAAAAAAAAATCTGGCTGCATGAATGCTCTTCTCTCCTGGAAAATGATGATGAATTACTGTACAGTGAGATGAGCTGACTCACGTCAGATTAGCTCATTTAATTTCTTTAGTTCACCCTATTGGATTTCAAAAGAACTTTGATGTTAATGATATGCATGCATTGAAAAGCCACAGTGGTTTGACACGACAGCCAAGGGCCAGAAAATCCACTGCTGGCTTTTCCTATGACTGTGTTAGTCTAATTTAATCTCATCATCCCTGAGCCCTAATGTAATTCATTCCTATTCTTTCCTTCACTTGTTTCCATTCACCCTCAGTATTTAGGATCAGCTCATTGCGTAAGAATCATCAAGTGGAGTTATCTCAAACATCAAAAATATTTTCCCCATTAGCCTGGGGGTTCCTAAAAGGCTTTCACATTCCCAGACATACTTGGAGGTAATCCATGGTAGACTGCAGGATCCATGTGAGCGGGAAAACCCCAAGGACACAGTCCCATGCAAATGGCATTCATCATATATGCTGATGGAATAATTTTTTTGTCTTAGAAAGATAAACCCTTTCAGCTGTGAGACTGACTCTAATGCTGATATGACAGAAAAAAAAAGGTATTTTCATGTTTTGTTTTTTAGAAAATACATTAGAGGCTCGATAATAAAATCATGATTGACTGACTAAAAGCACAAACCTTGTGGTGCCAACGTTGAGAAGCCAAATATAGCACAGACCTCGAATCCCCAGGCTCCTGTCTGGAAAAGAAAACAGCCTCTTACAAGACCCCGACATGTAAAAAAAAAAAAAAAAAAACACACACTCTGAATGGTTTTCTAATTTTATAATTCTCCTTTGTTAACGTGTCATCATTTCTTAATAGACGACAAGGTTATGTTGAATGTGAGGAAGTTTGCTGGAAACACAGAACGTTGGACTGTGATGTATTTACAATAGTAATCTCCATCCACAGATCAAGGCTATTTCCTAGGCCGGACAATTGGGGAATTGTGTTTGCAAAGAAGAGTTTACTTGTACATTCAATTGTTTGATGACATGTTACAGTGGTGTTGAGTCATTGGGATAAAGCTCTTGTACCTCATTAGTAAACACCAGGGAGAAGGAGGCACTGCCTTAACTTTGAGATAGACAGTTTTGTTTGTTTTCAGTCAGTGCTATGGTAAGAGCGCCTCAGTGGCAACCTTACAACCCAAGTCCACCTCCCTTACCACTAGGCCAGCACTGTCGCCTTCATCCTCTAGTACGGGCATGGGCAAACTAAGGCCCGGGGGCAGGATGCGGCTCGTTGAGCTTTTTGATGCGGCCCGTCAACCTTGTCCAAATTACATAACTTATTTATATTATCATTACATGTCTGCCTTTTCCCTACAATAATGAACTTCCCCAGTCGACATGAAGGTAATTAGAAATGTTGAAATTTTGGATTTAACTAAAATTTTTGGTTTCATGAACTAAAATGAATGATCCATCTTTCTGCTCTTGACTCGGCCTCCACATCCAATTTTAGGACCAATTGTGGCCCGCCAGTCAAAAAGTTTGCCCACGTCTGCTCTAGTCCCTTACCGGGTGCAAGGCAGTTCCTGAACAGAATTTATGTTGGTATGCACGGCTCAGTGGCACCTTTGGCAGCTGGTGGACTTGAACCTGAAGCCTTCCGGACCCTAGCCTGTTTTTTTGACCACTAAGCCACCCCTTCCACCCTTGGTTTGTTTTATAAACACATCTTTTACAAAAAAAATTACTCTGGTAAAAGATAATAACACGTGACTATAGCAACTAGGCAGCCATTTGTTAAAGTATGAAAAACCACATGTGATAGGATTGAATTGAGGTTGGAGCAGGGTGCAATCATCGAGAAGCGCTTCTTTGTAGCAGAACCCTCGATAAGATTCAAGAAAGTGTCCATTACGTTGATGGTTTAAATGTCTAATAGATGTGAAAAATGTGTCTTTTGTCTAGTGTGCGGCTGTGACCTGGCCCAGGGCGGCTTCTTCATGAAGAATGGAGAATACCTGTGCACACTGGATTACCAACGCATGCACGGCACACGCTGCAACGGCTGCGGAGACTTTGTGGAGGGAGAGGTGGTCACTGCCCTGGGGAAGACCTATCATCCTGCCTGCTTTGTTTGCACCATCTGCAAGTGAGGACACAGTCTCAGTCATGAACTGGTCAACCAGTTTATCTCCTGTGAATAACCAGGTTGCCATGTGCTGCGATAAATCAGCAGGATTCACTCTGGAGAATGTGTTGGCCTAAATAATGTGAAAAATGCTTGAAAGGAAACAGGGCATGGAAGTATTCCAGTTTCCTACATTTGAGTTTGGTCTAAACTACATGTGTATCTGTGTCAGGGAAACGTCTAGACCTATCCTTTCATGCCAGATCTATTTAGCGTGGATCTATCAGAACCCAGTCAAAAATACCGGTGCCCCGTGCCATGACCGTGTCATCTGTCTGAACGCTCTCCATGGGCAGACAGTGTTGACACGTCCACATCATCAGGCCCTGTCATCAGTTACCACATCAGACAGCCTGGGGGACAGAGCTAATCTCATGGTTATTCACCAGAGGGTAATATCTAACATCTTGTTGTTGTCACCCCGGCTTTCAGACGACCATTCCCTGCTGGTGACAGAGTGACCTTTAACGGAAAAGACTGTCTGTGTCAGTACTGTGTGGAGCCTATGTCTCCTGGACCTAAGGACATCTTGGGATCCAGCAGTAAGTAGTAACTGAATGAAGAAGAAGATTGCTTGTCCTTTATTCCATCTATCTTCTACCTCCATGTCCTCTCTCACTGCATCCATCAGTCCATCCTCTTTGTCTCCTACCTGGCTGCTCCATCTCTAGGATCATTCTTCTACCAATGGATCCACTGTCCCTCCTCTGAACATGTCCAAACCATCTCAATCTAGCTTTTTCTCCAAACCTTCTTGTCTGTGTTGTCCTTCTGATGACCTCATTCCTGATGGGTCTTGTTAACATAACGGAATTTCATTAGTAAATTCACTATACTGTACAACATCCCAAAATAACTAGCCAATTTATAGGGTTAGTGGAGTTAAAAAGTGTTGTGCTCTTCTGCAGTTTTTTTTTTTTTCCAAACCATGGAAAAAGACACTGTGATGAACTATTTCACAGAACAGCAAAGCTCTCTGCTATTTTCAGCTGGCTGTCCTCGTCATCAATTTGGCTGGTCGCCTGTAGTTAACCCTGGGCTCAGACGTGTCCGTAATGAAGTGCATTTCACTTCTGCCCCTTAAACCCATGGGGAATCGAATCCTGAACCATCTGCGTGGTTGGATGGAGTCCTATAGTTACACCATACAGGCCCTGACTGAAGGGTATTTCTCATATCTAGTGATTGTTTCCTCAATGATGGGCATGATGAAGAACAAGAAAAATGTAAACACATGTATTTTTATTTACAAAAATTTATATTCTAACACATGTTCAGAGCTTTACATATAAATCCATTTTGATTTGATTCTGAATTGTAAAGATTTTAAACCAAAAATAACCGTAGTTCTGTTCTCACCATACCATGACTCACAGCTCGACTAATTAGGTTGTTCCTACAAAACATCAGCCTTTCCTTGGAATCAAATGTTGTGGGCAGAATTTTCCTTTTTAAAAATGTATATTAAAAAAAATCTTGGCAGTATCCAGTGTTTTTTTTTTCAGCAGAGGTAGATGTAGCTTCATTTTGGATGCAAAAAAGGCATTGTCAGACCTTGAAGACAATGAAGTCAAACTTTACTGTAAAGAAGAGTTGAATTATTCATCGGACTGACAGTATATAACTGACTTACCATGATACGTAACAGACATAAAAAGCAGGAAAATCATTTGCAGGAAGTTAGATTTGTCTTGCAAACTATTTTCTCAATAGCATCACGGTGGACCATTCACATCCCTTTATGAAAAACACCAAGAAAGAATGGCCTTGTTAAATATTGCATGGCTGTGCATTTCCTTCTCTCTGGAGAAGGGAGGGTGAAGATCTCCATCTCATGCTTTTTTACCTCTTCATCTCTCCTTTCCTTCTTCCTCCTCTTCCCGTTCTTTATCCAGCCCCCCTTTTATCCTTCCTTTCCGACTTTCTCCCTCTTTCACTCAGCCCCAGCGGTCTCTCTGTTGGCTTTTGAAGAGCTTTTAGACAAGGTCACCTATAAATAAGGCATGCTGATTCTCTGCACGTCATCAACTCAGCCTCATTACGCCTTACAAAGTTAGATTCTTCTGTGGATCGAGGGAGCTCTGTTTGGCTTTTATTCTCAGAATATAAGTTGGAACCTTGAGAAAATTGTTGGTTTGAAACACTTTCCTTGTACTGTTGGAGACAAGAAAACCGGTTACCCTCTACTGCCATCTACTGGCGTCTGTCAGAAGGAACAAAAACCTTCACCAAAGCCCTACTTCGTGTAGAATAATTAAAAATTCAAGCACATTAAAATAAAATTTATATTACTATGTTGTACATTGTAATTGAGATTAATGCAAAACTTTTTCTGTATGCAGACTGTGCAGGATGTGGTCGGGACATCAAGAATGGACAGGCTCTACTAGCACTGGACCGCCAGTGGCATCTGGGCTGCTTCAAATGTAAAGCCTGCAGCAAAGTACTTACTGGGGAATACATCAGCAAGTAAGCTGCTCACATCTGCTGAAAAAAAAAAGGCAGACCTCGCGGTATTATTGATGTGTATGTGTTTTTGTCAACATTTAACCTCCTGAATCTAAATTATGCTCTCGCTCCTCCAAGGGACGGTGCCCCCTACTGTGAGAAGGACTACCAGATCCATTTTGGAGTTCAGTGTGAAGCATGTCATCAGTTTATCACAGGGAAAGTGCTAGAGGTAAGAAACAAAGACAGAGCACAATGTATATATACAGTATATATATAATTATATATGTGTGTATGTATATATATATACTGTATATATCTATATACTGTACTTATATACTGTATGTATATTCTCAGTCTGATATATATCAGAATCACAATACATACATGTATAATACATATATACATATATGTATATACATATATATCTATGTATACAGTATATATATATATTAATATATATACAGTATATATAATATATAAAAATATATGTACATATACTGTATATATATATTATATACTGTATGTACATTGTACATGTATCTTATATATGTACACATATATTTATATATGTATATATAAATATATATATATTTATGTATATATATATATACATATGTGTGTGTGTACATATATATATATATATATATGTCTGCAGTGGTGGACTATTGGTTAAAGAAGAGAATCCCCAAGGCTGTGGACTCATGTATATTTGTGTGTATATGAAATAATAAAAAAATATATTAGCTACAATATATTTAGCAACTTCTTCTCTCTGGGTGATAACTTCCCTGTCCAAGTATATAGCTTATATATGTACACATATATTTATATATGTATATATAAATATATATATATTTATGTATATATATATATACATATGTGTGTGTGTACATATATATATATATATATATGTCTGCAGTGGTGGACTATTGGTTAAAGAAGAGAATCCCCAAGGCTGTGGACTCATGTATATTTGTGTGTATATGAAATAATAAAAAAACATATTAGCTAGAATATATTTAGCAACTTCTTCTCTCTGGGTGATAACTTCCCTGTCCAAGTATATAGTTATACATTTTTATACACAGGAGTAGCTTGGGTTGTTTGGGTTGGGTGTCTTCCTGGTCAAACACACAGACTTTATGACAGAGACCTTCGTCCATGACTTCATCCATGTCATACTGTATATGGGAATTGAGCCACTGCGGCTGTTTTTACTGCCTAACATTAAGAGGAACCCTTAAATATTTAAGGGATGCAGACTCTGTGGATAAAAACTAATTTTGTATGGTGAAAGGAAACAAAGTGAGGACATGTTGTTTATCTAGTGGACGTCACTCTGCTGCTGCTGCTGCTGCGGGCACCGACACTGATGCCTCTTTTGTGTGCTGTTTTTCCAGGCAGGAGATAAGCACTATCACCCCAGCTGCGCAAGATGCAGCAGGTGCAATCAGATGTTCACGGAAGGCGAGGAGATGTATCTGCAAGGTGAGCTCAGTTAGACCTGCATTTGAGAAGTAATTTATTTCCTTTGTTTGTGGGGAAGCTATTCCTGTAAAATATCTGTCCGTCCATTCTACTGGTGACAGTTTAATATAGTTTGACCCATGTATTTGATGAAACCAAGTTCTGTGAACTTCATTTGTGTTATTTACATGTTGTTAATGTCTTGGATGATTTACATTATGTAAAAACATTCATTTTGTCTGTTTTTGTTCTTGTTCAGGATCAACAGTTTGGCATCCTGGCTGCAAGAACACTATGAGATCAGAAGAGAGACACAGGGAACGGGTAGGTGGTGTTGTTGATTCAGTAAAAGTGAAACCCACCTTCTGTCCCCGATTATCGTAAATATCACATGCAAACATTTAATGTTACCCAGTGCTTCAAGCATTTGTTCCCAAAAAGCACATTTTCCACAAGTCAACAATCACTTGCAACAGTATATAGTTTACTGACACCTACGGTGATAAACCCCGGTGTAAACATTGTTAACTTTACCTGAAAATTGCACACCTGATCTGAGTTGAGAGGACTTTATCACTTTGCTTTTTTTGGTTGTTGTCAAGCAAGTTCAGTTTATTGTTTCTCAAAGTAGGGATCGGACCCTCTTTAGGGACCACTCAGTTTTCAATGTTCACACACAAATATGCTGCATCATCAACCAGAGCTGCACCGGGATGTGATTGCTGTTATGTGTATGTACGTGTGTGGACTGTGAGTCAATGCTGAGAGACACAACCCCTGTGTGTGAACCCCCACCTCTCCCTTCCTCCACAGCTATTGCCTCCGCCCCTCTTATTCCTTCAAAAAACAGAAAGGCAGGTACTGTATTCACTATTGGCTATGAGATGGCATCATGCTGTGTTCCACCATACAGTATATACCCTACATAGGACACACTGCACTGTACACTGCCATCTACTGGAGACAGCCTGCAGTGCCCCCCGCCCTCTCTGTGTGTCAAATCGAGCCATCCAGCTTTCTGCCTTTTTGATACATGTAAATATGCATGGAACACACACACAAAAAAGACGCTCTCCAAATTGACCTATTTTACATCGAAGATGACAAACCTTTCTCTTTTAAAACATCCATTTGCCCATCAAGTTGAGAGCTCGTTTATTCACACTGCACACAGTCGTGCTGCCACCATCCAAACTGCTCATTTACCCACATCATCCACATCAAACGGCTCAAAAGCACTTCATTCACTTTGGCAAATTTGCAAATGAATGACCCGATCATGAGACGACATGTTCATATTTTATAGGAAACTCATGAAAGACGGTTCCCTCTCATTGCTCACACGGCGCAATTGCCAAAACAGCGGGACATGATGAGGTTGCCAGGGGTCTGTACCAAGGTGGACCCACTCAGGCCGAGGACTAACTCTGTCTTCTTCTCCTCACAGCCTTCGCGATCGTCGTCTGAGAGTATTTGTTCCAGACCTGGTTCCAGCATACCTGGCTCACCGGGTCACACAATCTATGTAAGAAAACTCAGAAGATGATGAAGAAACAGCTAGTGCTTGACCTTTTTTACGATAGCTGTGTATGACTGTAGTAACCTCCCCGTCCTCTCGTTGTGTGCATGTTTGTCTCTATTTGTCCCTAGGCAAAAGTAGACAATGAGATCCTTGATTACAGAGACCTAGCTGCTATTCCAAAAGTCAAAGCCATTTATGACATTGAGCGCCCTGACCTTATTACCTATGAACCTATGTACTCCACCTCCCTGGATGATGAGGAGAGACAAGAGAGTGTTGGAGAGGTAAACACACGGGTGGCATGCTGGGTATTTTGGTATCCACTTTGAATTTTCCATGGGCAGCTCAGCTGTGCCTTGAAATATTACATTTATAATAATGTTTTTAATTAATTTGTTAAAAATATGTATGTTATATTGGAAAGAATTGACTTTTTTCTACTGTGTTACATTAGTTAGAAATAATTCAGACTGTCAATAACGAGATCTCAACTATTAGCATAGCACTTCTAAAAATATAATGTGATGCTGTTGTTTATATTGTGTAATGACTATGTTGCAGTTTTACTTTTTTTATGCTTTGCATTTACATATAATTATCTATTTATCAATTCCATATGCACTTTTTGCAAGTTATTTTTTAATTTTTCAGTGTTTAAATGTCACAGAACTTGTTAAGTGTGCAAACCTTCCACTAAACTGGCCTTAACTATTAAATAATATTTAATAATTCCATCATATTTTAAGTCTTGCCTCTAACCAAGAAAAAAAAACAATATAAACATATTTATTTGTAATTTCTTTGTAGTGATATTATTTTTTAAAAACTTTTATGGGAACCTTTGTGTCCCTTACAGCTCCACACTGCCAGAAGGGAGCGCTCTCCTCTTCCTGATGACAGGGTAAGATATAATATGTCAGTTAATAGCAGGCGTCTACAAATATTTTGACTAATGACACTTGGGGCGGGACAGCAGCAGGGATGGAGAGGTTGTGTAAACTACTGATAGGCAAAGTGTAAAAAAAACATGCTAGTAATGCCTAGTGGGCAATCTGGGTATTGCTGCCTCTGAGAACCAGGATGAAGGTGGACCAGATTAAATTGCCAAATGGGCCCCATCTGGACCCCCCGGGCCGTAGTTTGATCAAGTCTGATCTACAGACAATATAAAAGTGAGAAGTGTATGTTTTTAGCTAATGTATGTGAGGATGCCTTCAATGATACAACAAAAAATTGTAAAATCATGTGATTTAGTTTATTTCATTGTTTCATTTATTGTTTCTTTGCATTCAGACCTCAAGAAATCTGTCACCAACTCCACCCTCAGAGGTGGGTGAATCACATCCACTATATTCATATATGTCGCTGTGTTAAAAGTAATCCAAGGTGTGTGTTGGTGTGTCAGGGCTCTTATGACAGGAGAGAGCGTATCCTCCAGAGATCCACCAGTCAGGGCTCTATAGGTTCACCTGTTTATAATCGCCATTCGTACACACCAACTCTGTCACGGTCACCGCAACATTTTCACAGGCCGGGTGAGTACGGATGTGTTTTCTTTTTGAAAAAAAATGACCTGATGTATTGTTTATTAGTGGTTGAAATGTTCATTGGTTGATAAATAATTTAAAAAAAAAGTCTTTAACAGGATGATTGACTAATTGATCATCTTAGCATCCTGTTTTTATTTTCCTGACCGTTATTCTAACTTTACTACTGTAGTAAATCATGGTATGAGACAGTGCATAAGAAAATGGAACGCCATGACCAGGGAAAAACTTAATTATTATGAGAAATTTCCTTAGCTGTAGAGTCATCTAATTGATTTGCATAAAAAATACAGGTCATTTTAAAGAATTATGTCCACATTATTTCACCTTCAATTTATGGTCTCTTAAATCTGAATCATCACCTAAATGTTTAATAATAGAAAGATAAGAAATATAAGTGTAATAAGTCACAGCAGACAGTGGACAAAAAAGACAAATCGCAGGAAAATTTATAATTTGAAGTTGCTAAAATAACAAAACAAGAAGAAACAAGCCGTGAAAGCACAATATATATATATAAAATATAAAAATGATAAAGATCATAACAATATATATTGCAAAATAGCTTTAAGTTATTTATGATAAAGGATGAATATATTGTCACAGATAGAAATATCTGACAGTCAACAGTTTGTATGTTTTGATAAAATTTATTTTAAAATCCCAAACAATTGCTTTTTGTTTTCTTATTACACTTTACCTTCAACTGATGAAGAATAGTTATGTTTTGTAAGAAAATTTCCCTGAAGTTTCTTTATGATATGTTTAAAAATAAAATTAAAATCTCCTCCTGTTTGGTTTCCTCCTGAGCACACCTGAGGTGTGTTTTGTTTCCTATTTCTGTGTTTATTTCCTTTCCTTATGTCCCTCACTCTGGTGCCCTCTATCTCCTCCTCACACCTCTGCTGCCTGGTCTGGTCCTGGGGATTTGTCCCCTGTCCCACCTCCCATCCTATACCGCAGAGGCTCTGACAGGCATGCAGAAGCTCTGCTCCTCCCTGTGCAGTAACAGTGTGGGCTCCAGAAATAATGATTCCCGCCCTACTTCCCCTTTCAGACACCACTTCCTCCCCCATAGCCAAGGTAAGGGCCCCAAGTAGTTCTTTGCTACCCACCTGAAAGGCAACGCGGCATTTTCATCCTCGTCATCTCAGATTCCCAGTTCATTCATATATCATACGCCATCTGCAACTCAAGCCTTGTTCATTTAGTCGAAACTTCTATGCTGAATGGGTTAATCCATGCCTTGACTCAACCAACGTAGACACAGTTCTCAGTGTGTTTACAGGAGAGCGAAAAAAACAGCCAAATCCTGTGAGTTGTTTTAGTTTTTAATGTGTTTTCTTCTTGCACTATTATACTATAATACTATATTATACTGACACGATTCACCAGTAATAGTTAAGAATTCCATTGGTTTCTGAAAACAAGCGGGAGTTGCCAGTAACCCTGTAGAACTTCAGTCTAGTCCTGATAATGTAAAAACAAAAGTCTCATCAATTACATTTAAATTAAATTGCATGATGTGACATTATTACTAAAGTAATGCTTTATTCAACAAAATATTCACAACTAATTTTGATCTGTGACAGAAGAGAGTCAGCTGAGTTGAAGGGAAAGGTTTACAGGACATTAGTGGGACCAGCCATGATGGATGGATTAGAGACACTAGGAATAGGTAGAAGACAGGAGACAGAGCTGGAGGTGGAGGAGTTAAAGATGCTGAGGTTCTGTTTAGGAGAGACAAGGATGGACAGGATCGGGGATGAGGTGATTAGAGGGACAACACAGACAGGATGGTTTGGAGAAAAAGCTAGAAAGGACAGATTGAGATGATTTGGACATGTTCAGAAGAGGGACAGTGGATACATTGGTAGAAGAATGATCCTATATTTTATGAGCTACCAGGTAGGAGAAAAAGAGGAGATTGATGGATGCAGTGAGGGATTGATCTGCATCGACCCAATACCAATAAACTAAAAAAAGTCCATTAGAGTCGTCTCTATTTTCAGCTCCACTTGTCCATGGGAACACACTTTTAATTCATTTTAGAGAGAAGAAAACCCATCTGCTTATGGTTGGCAGACTCTGTTTGTCTTCTCAGCTTTGCATGCTCTTAAAGACCATATTTTTTATAATTGCATAAAAATCCTCCCTCCCTGCAGTGAACCCTAGGAATGAGCACAGAAATGTAAGAATCGACATCCATTTATGAAGTAGTGCAACTTCATCCATTTGATCT
Source organism: Paraplagusia blochii (assembly GCA_016785265.1). Taxonomy (NCBI): domain Eukaryota; kingdom Metazoa; phylum Chordata; class Actinopteri; order Pleuronectiformes; family Cynoglossidae; genus Paraplagusia; species Paraplagusia blochii. The sequence goes on along the minus strand of JAFBJS010009668.1, from coordinate 14,686 downwards.
TGATACTCTGAGCTCCGTTGGCTTCATCTGCTGCTGTACCATCTTTACACTCACATCACCAGCTCCATTATTCAGCTAGAGAACCAAGCACAGGGGCTTCATCTGCTCATCGGCCCTGTGTGTCGCAACATTCATACTATAGTTGCCCTTTAGTCCTGCTTATGTTCTGTTCTTGGTTGTTCTCACTGGAGGCACTGACCCACCCAGCGGCCGGGGCTCCCCTCTCCCGCTAAGGCCCGACAGCCGGCCGATCACACCGCCTATCTCTCTGACCCCTAAACATTTCCACCTCCCAGGTAGGAGCTGGAGCGCACCCTGTCACTGCTCTACCCTTTCTTTCTTCCTTTCCTTTAACATCTCATTATTTATTTCCTTCTATTTTTCTACACTTCCTGCTCTCACTCTTCCTTCATTCCTGCTCCTTTTTTTTTCTCTTGCTTTTATATAATTGTTCTAGGTTCACCTCTTGTTTTCCTTCATATTTAACTATCCATTTTTATTGCAGGTATAGGTCCTGTTTACATGAATGATAAGGAAATGAGTTCTACTGACATCCTAGTAATGTCCATTTCTGTTTGTCTTTTCAATGTTTTCAGACCAGGGGAGCAACATCTACAGAAAACCCCCCATCTATAGACAACATGGTATTTCTACTTTTTGTTATGTATTTATTAATAGTTTGCTGTAGTCTGTTTTTATATCCTTAATTTTCAAGGGTACTCTGAATTACCTACTACCTACCTATGTATCAATCTGTCTGTCTATCTATCTGTCTGTCTGTCTGCCTGTCTGTCTGCCTGTCTGTCTGTCTCTCTGTCTGTCTGTCTGTCTATCTATCTATCTTTTTCTCTACCTACCTACCTGTCTGTCTGTCTGTCTATCTGTTTATCTGCCTATCTATCTGTCTTCCTACCTGCCTGTCTGTCTGTATTGTGCATAACCCCAAGTATTCCTGGAGGAGGTGTACCTTCTACAACAAGGAATATTCAAATTGAAAGCAATGTGCGATCACCAAAATAAAACAGGGACATTAACACATACAAATTCTACAATACATTCAAGAATATACTTCTTTTTACCCTGGGTAAATACTATTCTTTTTCTAAAAAAAATTCTGGTAACAACCATAAGACATCAGCCTCGTTTGAAGTCTGTCTCCGATCCTCCTCTGTCTAAATGACAGCGTATTTACTGCATTTATTTCCTCCTGAACAATTCACAGGAGGTGTACCACTATATGTACGAGGTCACGTATGTACAGTATGTTGATGACAAACTCAATCTCCTCAGGATTTTCAATGTTAAAGTTTTGTAAAGGCAGAAGTTGAGAAGCCAACAATATAGGAATATTCCAGTATTTTTTTCCCGTCCTTCCTCTCTTTCCTCTGCTGCACTTCGCTGCACTCTACTGAGGCATTTTTAGTCTGTCTCATCTGTCTTAGTCACAGAGAGGTTTTGATGATACAAGCGTATGTACAGTATGTTGATGACAAACTCAATCTCCTCAGGATTTTCAATGTTAAAGTTTTGTAAAGGCAGAAGTTGAGAAGCCAACAATATAGGAATATTCCAGTATTTTTTTCCCGTCCTTCCTCTCTTTCCTCTGCTGCACTTCGCTGCACTCTACTGAGGCATTTTTAGTCTGTCTCATCTGTCTTAGTCACAAAGAGGTTTTGATGATACAATAGCAAATTCACAAATGTCACTGTTTTTCATGTAGCGGATTACAAACCTATCCGGTACACGGCGCCACTTTAAGTAGGATCTTATTTCCCAGTGTAACTTTAACTGCAGAAAGTACATATAAAATGCTGACCTTCTGGAAATGTAGCCTTTTGGCAACCGACTCTGGATTACACAACAAGACAAACAACCAGGAAAACTTTCCAGCATCTATGAGGCCGACAGTCTGACCCTACATGACATCATTTAATTTTTCACAGTTTTCACCCTCCAACCACCTCCATGTCCTCCCTCACTGCATCCATCAATCTCCTCTCTAAGATCATTCTTCTACCAATGTATCCACTGTCCCTCCTCTGAACATGTCCAAACCATCTCAATCTGTCTTCTCCAGCTTTTTCTCCAAACCTTCCTGTCTGTGTTGTCCCTCTAATCGCCTCATTCCTGATCTAGTCCGTCCTTGTCTCTCCTAAAGGGAATCTCAGCATCTTTAATTCCTCCACCTCCACCTCTGCCTCTTGTCTTCTGCATATTCCTAGTGTTTCTAAACCAAACATCATGGCTACATGCAACAATATGTGTTTATTTTGTTTACTTATACTTAGGTATAGGTCGCTAAATTGTCATTTTGGTGCTCAAAAATAAATGCAAACACCATGCAACATGAACTAGTTTTATAGCAGACGTGGTTGTTGATGACCGGTTTTTATAATGGGTTTAAAAAAGATACATACACCTAGTCCATTTAGGTGGTCCAATACGGACCAGAACAGAATCTGCTTGGATCGATTCCTCCAGGTTAGAGTTTCAGTCGCACCAGTCAAAAGATGCTTCGCAAAAAGGACAAACAAAGGCAAACAATGGCAATGAGAAGCAGACGATTTAACTCTACTGTGATGTGAACTGTTGGTTCGTCCTGTGACCCTGACACTGATAGCTTCAGTTCCCCTGATTACCAACCTAGATACAGCCGCCGTAGCTCACCAAAGCAAGTCGGCTGATGAGATCATCAGATCGGCCACCTTCCCTGCAGCCCATGCTCCTTTCCCAGACGACAGCCCGCGGAGTGAGGGCGATCATTGGCCCTACTCTCTCACTGTCTTAGGTACAGTAGGCTCCTGATGGGTATGCTTGCACCGCTACCTTCAAGTAGAGCGATAGACACGACGTCACCTCCTAACTCCTCAGCTCTAACTGCCCTCCCAATGCATTCCTGCTTCGCTGTTGCTCAGGTGCTATAGTAGTGGCATTTCAGTTTTGCTTGCACAAAGGGAGACGTGTTTGGTTTCTGTTGCAGCCTCTTTGTTTTCCTGCTTTAGACGGCCTCTGTTTCTACACCTGACAGGTGCACTAGTTGTTGACATTAGTGCCACAAATGCCTTAGACAGAGATAACTGAGACGGACTTCAAACCAAATTCTGTCCGTGCGTCCCACATTGTCCTGTTCCGTGCATTCGACGTACGGTGGAAGTCTCGACACGGCCGACGTCGGTCATGTCCCTGGTAAATTCCAATGAGTCCTTCTGTTTGTCTGTCTCGTCAACTCTGTCTCACATTTGTGCCCTATCGTTGAACGGTTTTTGTGTGTGTCTTCCTCACTGCTCCACGTCCACAGACAGCCACGCCCCTTTTTGTCATTCTTTTAATATGTAAAGTCCAAATCATCTCATGTACTAAACACGGTTAAATGCAAAGCATGGTTGAAGTAAGTCTGACTGTGGTTTGTTTGAGTTTGCTGTAATCACGCTGGCTTGTTTACAGCACCCGCAGGCTCCGAGGGAAGGAGACGATCCAGGGAGGAAGACGAAGAAGAGGCCTTGAAAAAAAAGCTTCTTCAGGAAGAACATCTTGCCAAGGTCAGTGAAACCTATGCCCTCTATTACCCAGAGAATATATTGCCCTTTATTATTATTTATAAAATCAGAAAACTTTTTACTTACTAAATTTATTCTCTGTCACCAAAAGATGAGGACAGACAATACTGTGTGGTCTTAAGCCTTGGTGTCTATAAAAAAAACTGTCCATCAAAAATTTTTGTTATGTAGGTTATGTAAAAATCAACAAAATTTATGAATGTTCTTTATTTCCTTCATTTATCAAATCAACAATTTCCATCTCCCCTGTAGCTCCATCTCTAGGATCATTCTTCTACCAATGTATCCACTGTCCCTACTCTGAACATGTCCAAACCATCTCAATCTGTCTTCTCTAGCTTTTTCTCCAAACCTTCCTGTCTGTGTTGTCCCTCTAATGTCCTCATTCCTGATCCTGTCCATCCTTCCTCTCTCCTAAAGAGAATCTCAGCATCTTTAACTCCTCCACCTCCAGCTCTGTCTCCTGTCTTCTACCTATTCCTAGAGTCTCTAATCCATCCAGCAAGGCTAGTCGCACAACTGTCCTGTAGAAATTTCCTTTCACCTTAGCTGACTCTCTTCTATCACAGATAAAAACAATTAAATACTAGTTTTTTAATGAATTACTTTGTTTGTTAAAATGTCTTTATGATGTAAACTATATGTCTGTGTTTGTGTGTCTGTAGATTCAGTCTGGTTTAGGAAAACTCATCCTCAAAGAGGAGAAGGAAAAGGAACAGATCAGAGAACGTCATGCACGCAGTCTCTCCGCTCAGCGTTACGACTCCAAACAGACCAACTGTGACGCAGGTAGCCAGCAACTCCCCCAGCTCTAGTTCTTTAACTTGTCAGCACTCTAGCGCTGCATCATGGCGTCTGTGCCTGACACCTCTGAGATGACTCACAGAGTCTGCATTTGTTTGAAAATTCTGGAAATAAAAAAATTTAAATTTTCACCCAATGTTTCTCTATGTTCTGAACCAACTAATGTTTTTTGCACTTTTTGAAGACATCAGATTCTCTGTTAAATTGAAAACTGTCCTCTGAATTGTGTCTTTCAGATCCACCTTCACCAACAAAAACCAACTCTCTGCCCAGCTATGGAAGGAACGGTCTTCACCGGGTGAGAATTCGTCATTGAATTAAATCTGTGGTATAGGAATGCAGACTAAGGGCAATTGGTGCACTAGTGGTTAAGCAGAAACAGACTTGGGTCCGCAAGGCTGTTGGTTTGAATCCCGTTACCGCCAAGCTGGCTGCCTCTGCTCACTATGGTGATGGGTAAAATGCAAAGGCTGCATAATTTCCTGAAGGATATTCCCGAGGGATTATTAAAGTTCTATTAAAAAGAAAAAATTGCTCAAATCAATATGTAAAATGTTTTTGCTCTCACAGCTAAAATTTTGGACCGGGTCCCCTAAATTTCATCCCAAAGTCAAGGTGTCTCACAAGAGATTTTTTTTGAGTTGCCTTGCATCATTTTTCTTAAGAGTTTACGGTCAAATTTGTTTATTCAATAAATGTTTTTCATTGTTCCAAACTCAAGTTATACTTATTGTTCAGATAAGATTGCGATATAAATATATAATAAATTATTTATTTATTTATTTTAGTAGTTTTGTTGAAATGTCAGTATTACTGAGCAGGAACTGGCTACAAACTGGGGTGTAGCCGAAAGAGTGTAAAACCACCGCCCTGTCCAAACCACAGATTTTACTGTGAGTGTTAATCTTTTTCTGTCTCTATATGCAGTCCTGACGTGGACAAATGAACTGTGACGCACAGTCACAGAGTCTGCCCTGCCCTCGTCTGATGACTGCTGGGAGTAACTGCTGTTCACTCTGCCACCTTCAAAATAATTAACCAGTAGGAGAAGAAATATTGAGAGAAGAAACATGCAAAAAAAATCCCTAAAAATTAGGTTTTTGTGTCCTGGCAGTGATGAAAATTAGATCTGAGCCCATCAAATTGAATATAGTAATCAAGTCTACTCTGTCTCCTATTTCATTGTTTCCCAAAGTCTGGGTCGCAACCCTCAAGTGCGTCACAACAGATTTTTTTTGGGGTCGCCCCCCATAATGTTTCTTAGGAGTTACAAGTCATTTTTTTTTTGTTGGTTTGGGAAACATTGTTGTTATTTGGCGCCAAAGACAAACTTGCTTGTTAACTAACTAATAAATAGGTTTAATTTTGATTTAAAGCTCATTGTTGTATGTTTCCTCAGTAGTTTCCATACTGATGTGTTGTTGTCTGTGTTTCCAACAGCCCCAGTCCACAGACTTCACCCAGTACAACAGCTACAGCGACATGTACGGCAGAGGAAAAGGTGAGGCCTTCACTGAAACCACTTTACAAACAGATCTTCTCAAAGAACTTTGCAGCTTCTCTGCTTCCAAATGACTCGCTTACGAGCAGAAAAGGAAAAAAAAAAAAACCATTGTAACTGACGTGTAACTGTGCAGACAGGAGGTCTTTTGGACCGCTGGTGTTGTACTTGTCAGATTAGCAGGGCGACTATGAACCAAGCCATTAACTGTGAGTCTCATTTTCTTGTCCCATTTTGTCCTGCAGAGTTTCAGGTATGTCTCTCATCTGCTTTTTTTTCACATGGCATGCTCTCTCACCTCGCACCACGTACTGGCCCACTCATGCTTCGTAAGAAATTCTCCGCCCTGAATGCACGCCAACCCACTTCTGCCACGTGCTTGCGTCACTGTTGGAGTAACGTCAACTACAGGGCGTGCAGTGCAGCGACTCTTTAATTTAATTTAATTTAAGAGTGCCTATAAAAGCACTGCCCAGTAGCTGAAGCGCTGTTACGTACGTGCAGTGTTCAGTCATGGCCTCATGTCCTGTCCTGTGTTGTTAACCAGTGTTTTGACTCAAGTAAATGTCCTGATTAGAAAGATAAAAAAAATCTTAAAATGACAAAAAAAAAAACAACATAACATAGTCCACTACTAATAATCTCTTCAGTAATAAATAAAAAAGCTACTCACTCCATCCAAACCCGGCCCACTATCATTAGTGGACATGTTCATGACATTGACCCTGCAGCCCCTTCCTTTATGTTACTGTTGTGTATGTTCTATTCTATAGCACATTAAGGATGGCCGCGCAGCACTTACAAGGATGGACAGGGGAGTATCTATGCCAAATATGTTGGAACCAAAAGCAAGTATCTTCTCTTTTTCTTATATTTTACTCACATACAACTCAAACATGACGCAAGGATTTTTTTTTTTAGAGGTTCTTCATGTAGAATTTAGACGTTAACGGTGGGGATAGTGGTCGAAGGCCACAAAAATAATAAAAAAATGAAGTGAAAGACTCACATCAGCTGAGCTCCAGACCTAGCATGCTGCTCCAGGAGCTGCTGAGTCACTCTGTTGCTTGGCATGTCGGCTTCCTCATATGCTCACCTGCTTTTACTGACTGTGGCCGGGAACTGTATGCAGTGATACAGTGGACAATCCAGAGCCCAGGTTATCATCCCAGCAACTCATGTCAGGACGTAGTGTGTTTTCAATCTAAGGTGCACACACAGAACCGGGAAGATATGAGTTGGTATCAGAGAACCTCTCGCTGCTTATTGGTGAGCATTTTCAACCCCATGTCAGTGCTGTCAGTTCTCAAACTTTAAATTAACCCGACCTGCATTTCTGACTCTTTACACCAGGGAAGTCAAACTCAATTTGACAGTGGGCTACATTAAAAATCTGCAGGGGGCGGCGCTACAGACTCTTAGGGCTCCGAGTGAGATACGGCTGCGGCCCCCACCCTACCAGTGCCCGAGGCTAAAAACGTTTTGATTGGGACCCCTTGTGGCTGTAGCCCCAAGCTATTGCCTGGCTTACCCGTCTTCAATCGAATTAATGTTGATTTTTGGGGATATTGAATCTGGGACAGCCGCTTAATATTATCAACATATAAGAAATCAAATCAGAAATAAAATACAAATGAGTGGAATTTGCCTTTATCTGTAGCCTTTCCAGATCCCTTAATGTTTTATTGTTTTTTTTACAGACCCACAACAAAAAAAAATGCTATTGCTATAACAAAGGCCATTAATCATTAATACTACCACCCCTCCCAGTATATAAGGCCTCTATACTGGTGGACCAACTCTTAAGACATTTGATAAGATCTTGAGGGCAATATATTATTACTCTGAGGGCCAGATTTGGCCCCCGGGCCTGAGTTTGACACCTGTGCTTTCTACAGTCTGTACGCTTGTTTTTCTTCCTGTAATTCTTTTTAATGTGCACACCATTAGCACCCGTTCATTTTTTAAAAAAAAAAAAAAAGAAAAAAAAAACCCACCCTCACAGTCAGCCCTCTGTTCCATGTCTGTTGTCCGTCCCATCGCTCTAGGTGTCACATGTAGAGCAGCGCAGTTTGTCCAAAAGTCGATGTCTGACTTGATCAATATGCCTCTGTGTGGGTTACAGTTTGATTCTGGCTCCTTGGTGTTTACCTGTTTACTGATTAGTCTCTCCTTCTGAAGGTGTATCCCTATGAAATGCTCATGATAACCAGTAGAGGGAGAACTAAACTGCCCAGGGATGTGGACAGAACCAGACTTGAGGTATCAGTCTGAGTTTCTCAACCTTTTGTGTAAATGGCATGTTACACAATACATGTTGCTTTTCTCATTTTTTTTTTTTTTTTCACTGAGTCCTTTTTATGGCTTTGGTGCTAATCACAAACCAAACCCCACCCTGACCCCCACCCCGACCCCGACCCCCACCCAACCCCCAAACCTTTTGTGTTCTCGACCTTTGTTCTCACTTCTAGCGCCACTTAGCACCTGAAACGTTCTATGACATCTTTGGAATGGAGATCCAGGAGTTTGACAGGCTTCCCCTTTGGAAACGCAACGACATGAAAAAGAAGGCCAAGCTCTTCTAGCAGTCAGAGCAGCATGCCTATACTGTACATTTATTCAGATAGCACATGACAACTGTTATCTAGATGTAGATTTTGTTTTTTGTTTTTTTTCCTTGGTTTTCCTTACGTTTTTCTTTTCTTTTTTTGGGTTTTCTCCTGACATTTTTAAAAAGAAGCCATGAAACTGACTTTTCTCTGACGCTTCGTGTGACTGTGAGCTGATCGGTTCGTTTGTCCAGTTGCACTTGCACAGGAAACTCAGACTGGAAATCTCTTTTCATGATCCAAAATGGCAAAGAATCAGAACGAATGAAAACCAGAGACACGTTATTGACACGGATTGACTGCTGTTGTTTGGATTCCTGGCTTTGCTTTGAGTGGAACTGCTTTCCTTTTTCCTGCTTGTTTTTATTCCTACTCTATGTTGATGTTGACACCTGTGGAACTTTGTAAGTACAGTGGAACCTCATGGCGCCATTACAAAATGTCCATGCTCATAGCTTGAATGTGTGCCAGCTTTGCTTGGGCTAAAATTGGTTTAGTCCAAAGTTTGCAAGAATCGGCTCAGTGAGTCTTTAAATGAATTAAAAAAAAAAAAAGAATTCCGGGTGAGCCCTCAGCTGACCCACCAACTTGTTTTTTTTTTGCCCAAAATAAAATAATCCAGATCACTATTCCCTTGGACTTCAGCTACTTTACTCATCAAAAAATTAAAGATAATCCTAATTTATTCTCAGGCTGTTATCAGCAGCAAAGGCAGACACTTTTCATTTCTGGGAATTCCTTTATTATGATATTTTCTTTCCATATCCCACCTACTGCTAACGGCAAATAGAGAGAAAAACACACACCTATAAGAAGAAACTGTATTTGAAAGTACTGTTTTATAAGTGAAAACCCCTCACTGCCATTTGTTGTATTTAAATCTATGCCAATAAAGCTTTAAATCACCACAAAACCCACGATGGATCATCAACTGTACCAAAGGAAACAACTGTCTCTTCTTCTGTTCTCTCTTCTCTCCTTCACATTTCACCACTCACATGTCCATGCACTGATATTACCCGGGGTGAAAGAGGTAGTCTGAGGACCTGACTTCTTTGGCAGCCGGTCAGAGAGTGCTCTCTCTGACCTTTGTGAGCATCGATCACAGCCTTTACTTAAATATTAACAGAATAAAGTCACAGGCTGTAGATTATTCTCCATATCAAGAGATATACAGTATAAAATGGAGAAATTAGTTGGTGCATTTAAATGAAAATTGTGGAAAGATAAAGTACCACGACCACTTCAAAACAATAACAGGGTTTTATTATCATAACTCAATTATTTCATTCATATAAATGTCTGTAGATCCATGACTGCAGCGAAATAGTTGCACAGTTAAAGGTAAACATCGCTGCCAAAGTCGGTGATAACTGTGGGTTTGCAAAGATGTGATTCACTCCGTTCTTTGAACTTTTGACACAAGGAACACGAACTTTATTCTTGTTGATCTTAGACTAAAGCACCACGGTCATCATTTATCTACCAATCTCATCATCTCACTTTGAGACTATGGTACTCAAACACATTTATTTTCTCTGTAAAGTTTAAAGCAGTGGTCCTCTAACACCGGCCCGCAGCCCGGTACCGGTCCATAGACAGGACGGGATTAACACCAACATTAACCCTTCATATCATGTCCTGATCACAGCAGGTGCACTGGTACAAGTCCCTTCAGAAGCCACATTTTTTCATATTTATGTAGACTTATGTATTTACATATTTATGTATAAGTCAACATAAAGTGTTGTTCTGAAGTATTTTCCTACCTATTATATTTTCCTACCCATAGCAAAAATCTCTAGCCCAGAATTTTGCACCATTTCCCCACTCTCTGTTTTAAAGGTGATAGATTATATATTTTTATAGGTTGTAAACACCTATAATATCTATCTAAGACCTTTAAAAGAGATGGTAGGTAGTTATTATGAGTGTTTGAAGTATAGTAAAATTAGTATAAATATAGACTAAGTCCACAATCTTTTTGAGTCACTGGAATCCGCAACTTGCGGCTCCCCACTGGTGGCAATGCCCGAGGCTGCAGCCCTTGAGCCCAGTCTGTTGATCCGGCCATGTCAGATGGTCAGTTGGTACCGAGCCGCAGAGATATAATGCTTATTATGCAGATTTTCTTATGAAATATAAGAGATTAAAGTGTTTATTGCAGTGCTAGAATGTCATTTACGTGGAAAATGTCTGCAACCTTGATTCCCAGGAGATGTTAGAAAAGCACCAGGAGTGTCTAAAGAAGCAGAGGGAAGCGGTGAAATACCGGCTGAAAAAACTGGCGACGCGACAATTAGAAATCACAGTAAGTTCAGAATCGTCTGCTGGAAACATCAACAAATAATGTTTGTTTCAATGTAAATCGAATTTTGGTCAAAATGATTTGTTTTATCTAGAAGATCTATATAAAACAAAGAAAATATTCAAAAAATTTACTTTTATTGAACTTGGCAGATGAAATGTGGTTGTGTGTGGTCTATTAATTGACACAATTTCTTGAAGCCAGACATACACTGTGTGATTTTTCTTCATGACAACAATATGAGTGAATGGCCGAGTGATCAGTTCACAACTCAAGACTCGACTTCTCACATTGGATGTGATTGGACAGATCAGACTGTAGAATCATACATGATTTCTGTAGCCGGAACTGTTTAGGATAAAAGTAATGTAATGTAAATAGAGATGAGGAGGAGGAACTTTTTTTTTTGGATGTTTAGAAGAACTCTCTGTTGGCGATTGTTACAAACAATCATCTTCAGCTACTTGTCCGTTCCCAGGTTGCAGGGGTGGCCAGGTGGTGAGCCCGCTGGAAGTTATCTGCGTCGGAACGGTGCTATGATCGGAGCACTTTAGAGAGAGCAACCTGGCAACTGTTGGAGTCAACCAGAAGCCCTCTGGACCAAAGTCTGCTTCCTTAACCACCAGCCCAACACTGCCGACTGTTACAAACATAGAAATCCCATTGTGATCCTCTGAGGAGGAGGAAGAAGAAGCTGGTAGTGAAGTGGTCTCAAACTGGTTCCACAAAGGGCCGCTGTGGCTCTGAGTCTCTAGTAAGAGGCCTTTGGTTCTAACCTATCCAGACCACAGTGACTGACCAATCAAATTTCTAGAGACTCAGAGCAGTTGATTAAAAAATCAATGTGTCACTGGTTGGTTGGACCAAAACTAGCAACCGCAGTTGCAGACCAGCCCATTGTGGAACTGGTTTGAGACCCTTGCACTCAGGGGATCACAATAGTATTTCTATGTTTGTAACAGTTGGCCTAGTGGTTAAGGAAGAAGACTTGGGTCCACAAGCGACCAGGTTGCTGAGGTACTTTGAGCATAGCACTGTCCTGACCCACATAACTTCCACCATCCACAGTAAAGCTGGTACCCCGACGTACACTGCACCACTCAAGTTGCATGGCTCAAGTCAAAAAATTGGGCACGGTCACCGATTGTAGCACAGTGTACAATACTGACCTTTAGAGAATCTATAATGTATGTATCTACAATCTGACCACAAGGAACTCATCAATGTTTACGCCTGACTCAGAAAAAGTCCTCAGTGATAAAGGAGAGCATTGTAAGGAAATACCAGGAGTTCCAAGCCATCCTGGACGCAGACCTGAAGTTGACCCTGTCCCACCTGGAGATGGAGGAACGAGCTGCAGTGTCTGCCCTGGAGGGACATATGGAGAAGAACTGGTCTCTTATTCAGTCCATAGAACAGGACCTGGTCAAACTCACCGTGACCATAGACCAGATCGTCAAAGAACGTAACGTGATGGTATGAATTTCTCATTGAATGTAGTACATGTGAAAGTCCCTCTTCTTACTTTAGACTTTGTTGAAATTAATTGTCCTGTCCTAACTGTTCTGTCCTCTCAGACTTGTTTTTCCTACTCTGAGCTACAAGAAATGGAGAGAGGCGACAGGTATAATCAGAAGCAAATAGTGTTAGCAAACAATGCTGGAAAAAAAAAGAAAGTTTGTTCTGTCCTTTACAGAGTCATTGAAGTACTGAGCAAGACAGACCCAAGCTGTGTGAGACTGGACGAGGCTAAAGCCGAACAGATTCTCCATCTCACCAACAACATGCACCAGTTCATCTGCTCGCAGACGCCGATAATGAAGAAACTCATCGAGAGCTGTGAGTCCTCACTGTCGTCGTATGCTGCTCATTCCATTTGTCTGAAAACCATCATGTGATGCTGTCTCTCCAGATTCAAGTGAAGTTAGTCTGGATCAAGAAACCGCTCACCCAAGGCTGGTCATCTCAAACCAATGTGACAGCGCCTCCTACACCGAGACATGGCAGCAGCTCGAGGACCAACCCAAACGCTTTGACACCACCTTGAATGTTATCAGTTTGCAAGCCTTCAGCTTTGGTCGGCACTACTGGGAGATAGATGTGACTGGGAAAACCTACTGGGAACTGGGTGTAACCTACCCCTCGATCCCTCGAAAGGGTTCCACCGAGGACTGCTGGCTCGGCCGAGGGGAGGAGTCTTGGTGCGTTGAGTTCTTCGAAGGGGAATATACGGCCTGGCATGGTGGAGTTCCCCATCAACTGCCTTTCACTGAGTGTTTCTGTCAGATTGGTGTTTTGTGTAGTTTCCCTGCAGGATTGGTGACGTTCCTGGAGGCGGAGCAAATGACTCCACTCTTCTCATTCTGTGCGGGAACCTTCACGGACTGTTTGCATTTGGCTCTGTGTCCTGGTCATGACCATGGTGGAACCAATGCAAAGCCTATGGTAATCTGCAATGTTGTGTCTCCTACTATTGATAACGTGTCACAACTCAATTAGCTAATTCGCAGAGCTGGGAAAATGTAGAAACATAATGTAGATCTAAATTATTAGTATAATTTAGGAAAGTTTGGTTGGCCAGATTAAGATGCCATCTGGACACAATCAGCCCTCGGGCCGTAGTTTTTCCTGGTCTAAACCAAAGTCATGACTTGGGACATAACTTGACAGACTTGCTACTGAACTTTCACATTACATTATAATACATTTGGCAGACATTTTTATCCAAAGCGACTTACAATTTTGGACTTTGTATTTAATCAGTCACTTGTGACTTTGTCACTTGGATTTGAGTATTTTGCCAAAAAGACGTGTTATTCTCCAAGTCACAAAACTTAGTTAGGGTTAGGGCTGCGCGGTCTTGTTACTCATCATTTTTGCGTTATTCATTTGGACAAAATGACAAAAAATATTTTTTTCTTCTGTTTGATGTAGAACCTGCAGAAGAAATTTGGAAAATACTTTTAAAAAATGTTTTGTCATTTTTTCATTATAACTCATCTATATAAGTTTATTATTATTATTTAGGATTGTAATCTCATTTTAGATATATATTAATAAAATGAATAGCAAAGAATGTCTGATATTTTTAAAGGGAAAGTCATAAAAAACTATTATTATATTTATTTTTATTATTCTTTTATTCATACAAATATTATTTATTGCTTGATATTAGTTATTTATTACTTATATTAGTTAAAAATAAGTATTTTACATTTCAGCCACTTATTTTTTATCAGTAACTGTTGTAATTCTTGTGATCTTTGTGTAACCTGTCAAGTATATTGATGTGTCTATGTGAAAGTGAAATAAAAGCACGATTTTTGGTTGGTGTGGTTTGTGTAAGAATATATAGGCCTGTACTGTAGTGTGTTATTGATATATCTTTGTTCTATTTTACTACATACTACCTTTTGTATTGTTTACTACATGAAGGTTATTCAATATCTCAATACCAAAAACATTATTTGTGAACGTTTACAAAAACCAACAAAACACCAGAGACTATAGCCTTGCCAGCTCAAAAATTGGCCAAAAAATAAAAAGTCCTCAAAATGCCCTAAATTTTAAAGTTCATAGCCCCAAACTTGGTGCCCAAAAATATTTTGTGATAAATCCTAAATATTAATGAATATCATATGCTCCAAAAACTTTACCAAAACACAAGGCTATAACCTTACCATATCGAAAATTGGCCAAAAAATAAAAAGTCCCCAAAATGCCTCAAATTGAGAGTTTATGGCAGAAAATGTATTGCTAAGTGGATAATTCGGTGTAAAAACTTCAAAAATCATTATTTTTGAACATGTGAAAAAAATCAACCAAACACCAAAGGCTATAGCCTTACCATCTCAAAAATTGGCCAAAAAATAAAAAGTTCCCAAAATGCCTCATAATTGTAGTTCAT